>APFE030539989.1:2111-17494 GCA_000404065.3 Pinus taeda | reverse complement strand
AATATGAACTCTAATATGGATTGAATAATTATTAAATATTAAAAATTCATACTAATATAGTTATAAATATTAAAATGATATAAAATGTGAGTGGGTTAATACTTTAGAGTATGTGTTTTCTTTTAAAAGTTTACAATTTTAAATTCAGAGTGGATTTGACAAGTTAAATTGTTGTGCAAAATAAATCCTTTTATCATAAATAAGTTCCATATATGAATTTAATGTTTAACAAAACCATAACTTTAAGATTAAATTATTATTATCATTAATCATAACTGTCATTAGTTATTATTATCATTAGCCATAACTATCAAGAAACTTTGAATATATTGCATTGGGTTGGGCAGTGCGTAGTCACCCAACAGAGGATGGAGTGTTTCACTTGGAAAAAATGGCGGGCAAGCAAAAGAAAGCAGCAACACGAGAAGGATACCTTCTAGCTTCCTCCAATCCAAATCTAAGAAAAGGTCTATGGTCACCTGAGGAGGATCAGAAGATTCTCTCTTATCTAGTTGACGGACACAGAAGATTAAACAACACATATCGTCTCATTGTGCACAGTCGTACACTGATGCCATACTCGAAGGACCCTAAACACCTAATATAAAGTGCACCATGATCAATAAATGCACCAAGTGCATATTTTCCTACACTTGTTTACACATAAAAAATATTAGTAATACAATAAAGGAACTTATACTTCAAGTAATTCCTTTCCAAGCACTACGTTCATTTCATGTCAATATGTACATAAAATATTTACACAATTATATAGAAAAAATCATTTTTAAAGTTACACATAATTGATTAGTTAATTTGTTTAGATATTCCCCTTAGCAGCATCCTGCATATTCTTCTGACATCATCCCATCTAGGAGGAATTTTGGGCCTCCTCCAACAGGCTCCAAAATCAACACAGTTACCTCAGACATTTTCCCCTCTTCACCATCTTGGCCAACTCTTTTCCCTTACTCAGATCATGTGTCTCTAGGTGGAGGAAATTTGTGTAGGCAAACGCCATCAACTCCTCCGAGTAGGCAACTGCCATCAACCCAAGGCCTTCTGGCCTTTCACAACTATCCATTGTAATTTATTTAATGAACCATATGCACATTATCAATAAAACAAAATAAACATTTATGTAAATCATGCATTCATACAACATGTGTCCACAATATCTAGACTGACATGAAACATAACTAACATACAAGTTGTATCTATTTTGATTTTCCAAGTAACACAATCATGCATATCTTAACATTATACTTTCTCATTTACGATTGTAATTCACATTGCAACATTTGACCTTCATAGGTTTTCTTGCTACCATTAAGTTTCCACTGCTTACTCCCATTAACAACATTAGTCATAAATATTCATTATTTAACAAGTATTCATTTTCCCAATACTTTTAGTTTCATGCATAAAAGTATATTCAAATATTCATTAATGTGTAAATGTCAATAACTGTTAGGATAACAATCCAAACATTTTCGTTCTCCTAAGGTGTATTATCATCAAGAAAGTGGTACATGAAATAACTATCATATCCACTTGTCTACAAATTGTAATAAGCTTAACTCAAATCCAATTCTTGCATATAGGTTTTATTAGTTAGTCATGAAACACTAGCTAATCAATGTTACCAACCATCTTAATGCAACCATGAAAAATCTCAATGAGGAACTAGCCATTATAGTCAAGTCTCACTACCTGAACCATTGTTTTCAATCTAAAGGTGTTTTTTTTCAATTTCCTTTTCCAATTCTCTATTGTCCTATTCAAGGACATCACCCATATTTTGACTTTCCCTTCCTTAGTGAGTATCCAATATTGTTCATAGGTGTAATAAAGATTTTCTTTATTCTTTATCCTCATCGAGATTGAAATGGCATGAAAATAGTTTTGCAGCATAATTTATTACATACTACTCTCCAACGTGATTATACACATTAATCACACATCTCATGTCAAATGTAGCGTACTGAATATCTCAATATGTAGATTGTTAGACTCGTACCTAAGTTGATTCCCACTAGTATTATACCTCAATTTCTTTTCTACTTAACAATTCTCAAAGGCGCCAGTGCTGCTGCAACCTTCAACTCTAATACCACTTGTAACATCCTTCGATAACCTCACATTGAAATGCATGAAGTTAGAAATTATTTACACAATTTACCCATGGGTAGCTATCCAAATTACTCTTCCATATTACTCATCAACCGTTAGGTATAACATTAATTATTACATAGAGTAACTTTAGTAGAGGAATAGAAAGTCACACAACCATTAACAACCATTGTTGTAGCATATTAACCTAACTTTCTGATGCAACCTAGCATAATTTTAATGATTCCTTTAACTAGATTAGTTAATCACATACTGGATATTATAAACAATAACTCATGTAAGGAATCCACATCATCAAGTTAGCACAATAGACAACCACATCACTAGACATCGATATACCCTAGAAACTATGTAGGGTGAAAATCAACAAATGTTTAACTTTATTTTTAAACGCTCATGAGGGTATTAACCGCTCACTCAATAGACTATAAGGGAGTCCATCCCTTAACCATTGTAATAAAATATTACAAGGAAATGCCATTGAATACAAGATATCTAGCTAAAAGCTATTACAATCATCATGATATCCTTTACCCATCCTTTACCCACAAATATTCAATATTTATATCTTTGTGGCCTACTTGTTCCTTCAGTGGACTGTCCTGCAACTCACAATCATCTGCATGGACCATTAATTCTTTACGTGCCACCATGTTAAACATAATCTATCATTTGCACAAGTCACCATTCATTCCTACCATTGCTGTCATCAGCATACGTTGATACTATGATTACATAAAGTATTAATCAACCAATTCATAAATATATGCTAGTGATGCTTCACCATCTATTCATGAACATCCATGAAATGTGAGAAAAATATCATGACATGCTTCCTTTAACAACACTCCATAAGAACTAGTTATAAAAATGTAACCATCAAAAAATGTCTATAAAATAAATACCACATTAACTAATATTTCCTTTACACAAGTACACCTTCTTACAAGAAAAATCATTACAACTGTCTAGACATTACTTTAAAGGAAACTAACACTCAGTTATGACATATTTGCATGAAGATTACATAAATGTTATCAAAAAGACGAGCCCTTCATCTATTTCTTTTGGTGCATGCAAATTCTTCAAGAAAGTTAACACAATGCATGTTGTTCCTATGCGTGCAAAATGTATATACTTCCCAAAAGGATCTTTTGCAATGTATGCTAATACAACATGTTGTCATTTCTTGCATGCCAATGTATATTCTTTCCAAAATATAATTAGCACAAATCTTGCATGCATATACATATTATTCCAAAAGAAACTAAGATAATAGTTATGATAGCATAAAATTGATCACATATAATTTGTTCTAAAGAAATATTGCTCAATAGTTCTTATATCCATGTAAAGAGAAGATTTCTATAACATAGTGTGTTTTTCCTAACACAATGACCTTTACTTCACTTCACATAATCTATTCAAGAAACAAGAATGCATTCCTATTCTTCTATGAACAAGATTCATATGCATCTCTTAAGAAAACAATGTATTTATGTTTGAAGAGATCTATCATAAAATCCATTCTTTTCATACATGTAACTATGAACTCTTTTTCTAAAAATAAACTATCTTAATTACTATTGTTTCTTTGTATATAAAACATACATATTCTTCAAGAAGTTAGTAATGATTATCTATGTGCATAGAAGCACATGTTCATTTCAAGAAACTAAAAAAAAATCTTATCTTCTTACAAGAGAATTCAGCTCATTAGCTATTTGTATCATGCATGAAATGCATATTTATTTCACAAGAAACTTCGAAAAATAACTATTATCACAATGCACTTAAGCATATATTCCTTTTAAAGAAAGTATTATAAAAAAGAACACATATTCTATTCAAAGAAACGTGCCCACTTTTCATACTATCTCCTCAAGAAATTTACATGTCTCATGCATCTTTTCTCAAGAAGATATCTTGATTACTTAGCAAGAATTTTGTGTAATTTATTCCAAGAAAATGACAAAGCTACTAAAATTTTAACACACAAGATTCACATGTAATATTTCTAAGAGAAACTATAGATTTACATAGTTTTTATGTGTAAATACCCCACACATTATTTTCCCAGGAACATAACATCGTTAAAATCCTTTATATGTTGAATATATAGAAACTCTCCTTTTTGGGAAAATAATGTACTAAATCCTCTGTATGCATAATATTGTTGACACCTAATCATAGCAATTGGGCGAAAAACTATAAATAATGTAAATAAATAATAGAGAAAATGGAGATTCATCGTGAGATGAAACTCAATAGTCACTCCCTCATGTATATCATAATGAACAACCTAAATGAACATATAATCTCATTTATGAGGAGTTACCTCCTGGCTTGACATGGTATCAGAGCCAGCTCTATTTTTGGCATTACAGTTTGCCATTGTAACTCCCTCCTGCCTATGTTTTGCCTATTTTGCAGAACTGACACCTTTGTCATGCTCCTAAGGCCTGAACCCACCATACCTACAATGTCATATGCATTTTCTATTCTTGCCTGAATGACTTGTCTCCCCACTCTCTGGTGAACCTGATGTGAAGGCAAATGAAATGCTCCTTTCTTGCGGCCTACTCTCATTGTAAAACTGATCCATTGTTTTAGCCAATTCAGGGCATTAAGCTCGCAGCTATAGGAAATTCTTTACAAGCTTTGAAGCACTACATTGTTGAAAGCCGAGACCTGTCAAGCCTCTACTGGTCGTGTGTAAACTAAGTATTGAATGCTGCCTGAAATTTGGCCCGAATGTTGGTCTATACCTCCATACCTAGGATACTCCAACGTATTTTGGCAGCTGCATATGCATTGGTATCCAAAAATTTTTCATTCTATCTTGATTCCCTGAAGTTCTCTGCCTTGTAAAATCAATTCTGCTCCTAGTAACTCATACCATCCTTGCTCTCCATGAATGTTATTCTATATTGGAGTTGGTGCTATGCTCTGTTGATAAATGCATAGAGTCTACCCACAAATTTAAGCTCAGGATGGTACGCTGGTTCATATGCATTGATTTGTGTGCTTGGTTTGGCTATATAATGTTTGTGCAGTGTTTGTGCATTGATTCATAGTCTCTGTGCGATGAATGGACTGTGGTGAAGTTTTATTGAATGCATAAGTTGAACTGTGTAGAAAACGACATTGAATACAATTTTGAATGCAGCATTGTAGTGTGTGAATGGAGCATTGAATATAGTTTTGAATGTAGCATTGAATAGTGAGAATGCAACGTGGGAATGGTGCATTGGATGTCCTTCTGGTGTTTGCATTGAATGGTCAACTACATGCTTTGAACACTAAGTAATGTGCTGTGAATAGTTTATGTGTAGTGTGTGTTGACTACAACCTCCTGAAGCACAAACTCTACACTGCATTCCATGTCTAAATAGTCCTTTCACGTTTTGACAATTTCGATATTGGCAATTACAAGAGTAACATTGAGATGCATATTGGTAGCAAAGGTAAACTTTTTATATATACCTCTATTACATACCTCTGTTATATACATTAAAATTGCAATTTCTTACAACAAATTCGTAGTAGAGGTACATTTTTTTTACAGTACACAGATTTTTGAAAATACATTCATTAATATCGATTGTGGGAGTGGTTCTTACTAGCAAGGAGAACTATCCAGAATGGCCATGGAGAATCAAACACATTCTCATTTTTAATGAGCTGTGGAAAGGAGTGTGTGTTGGAGATGGAGAGAAAGAGCTAGAACAGGCTACCTCAGACAAGGAATTCGCCATTTGGGAAAATAAGAATAGCAAGGCTTATGCATTGATTGTAGCATCGGTGAATGAAGAGGTGAGTCACCATATTTCACCATTTTCAAATTATTTTGAAGCCTTACAAAAACAGAGGGAACTCTATGACTGACACTCTGCACTTGAAGTTGTTCAACTCATGATTAAATTTTTTAGCCTTGAATTACAAAATGATGATCCTCTTGCTCTTGCATCAGAAGTAAAATCTATTATGCATGATATCAAAGTCACTAATGTTGAACTGGACATTCCTCTGATAACTTTTCTCAATGCACTTTATCCCACTTACACAAATTATCTTGAGTCATTGGAAGCAAATGGAAACCTCAACGATATTACCTTTCACTCCCTTGTGAAAAAATTTGCTATAAGAGAGAAAGCTTTTGGGAAGAGGACAACTCCTCGGTCTTCTGAAGAGGCTCTGTGTCTTGCACATAGAAAGAAGAATCTTGCTCAAGATTCTTCTAGAGGAAGAGGTGGTCGAAGAGCAAGAGGAAGAAATTTCATAGGCAAGGGGGGAAGACACTCTCAAGGATAAAATTCAGATTTGCATTGCATATGCTGCAAAATAGATGGATCACATGATGCATCCACATGCAAGTTTCCTTGGGATAGAATTAAGCAGGAAAGAAACCAAACCAAAGTTAAAACTAATGACAAAGAGAAAGGTAAAGCACCTGAATTCGCTCACTATGTTGTGGAACACTATAATATTGGAGTAAATGAAGACTTATTTAATGCTTCACTTGCCTCTTGGAAAAATGATTCGTTGCTTGATGCAGGAGCAACTTGCCACATGAATTTTAGAAGATATTTGTTTGAATAATTTACTAACAATGTTGATGGAGCAGTATACTTTGTAGACAAATAAAAACTCAAGCCATTAGGGCTTGGCACAATCACACTTAAATTGCCTGGTCTTCCAGACTTTCTTTTGCATCATGTTTTATATCTCCCACAACTGAGGAGAAACTTGTTGTCCTTGGTCGACATCCACCAGCAAGGACACTCCATTCATATTTTTTATGGCAATTTTGAGGTGAGAAAAGCATCAGACCACTCACTTGTCATCACGGGGATAGAAGAAGAAATGCTTCTCAAGCTATAAGGTACCTCTGCTCGTGCACAAAATTTCTCATACAATTCTCATTATGAAGAAGGTACATTTCCATCAAGTATATTATGACATGCTAGATTTGGAGACTTAAACTATGACAACCTCCGCTTGTTGAAGAAAAATGATGTTACTGGTTTGCCTACAATTCCTAGGAAACTTAAACAATGTGATAGTCACATTCGAGGAAAACATAACAAATAGTCTTTTCATGATTCACATTCTAGAGCACATAGAATAATTGAACTCATTCATTCAGATTTATGTGGTCTAATGCATGTTCATTCTGCGAATGGAAATAAATATATGATGACATTTATTGATGACTACACCAGAATGTGTTGGGTTTATTTATTAGAGAACAAATATGATGCTTTTCAAACATTCAAGAACTTTCATACATGGATTGAAAATGATGCACAATCTTGTATTGGCTCTATTCATAGTGATAATGGAAAAGAATACACTTCAAATGAATTTGAAAACTACCTTATCCAACATGGGATCAAACATCAAACAACTATGCCTTATAATCCCCAACAGAACGGAGTAGCTGAAAGAATGAATAGGACAATATTAGATATGGTGCACTCCATGATGTTTTTCAAAAATGTAAAGTTGATGTTTTGGGCTGATTGAGTTCTATGTACTATATATGTAAAGAATAGATGTCCATCTAATGCTATTAGAAACACGACTCCTTATGAAATGTGGTATGGACACATTCCTTCAGTAAAGCATCTCAGGGTCTTTGGTTCCACCTGTTATGGCTTGATATCAAAGGCATATAGAAACAAACTTGGTGCAAGAAGTCGTAAGTGTATCTTCCTGGGGCATTCAAACACCTCCAAAGCATACCGTCTCTATGATGAAGTCAATAAATAGTTTGTTGTATCTATAGATGTAATCTTTCTTGAATCATACAAAACAGACAATGTTGTTTAGCAGCAACTTAATCGCTTGGATAGATTCACAAAGGAAAAGCATTTCTATAATTTGATAATCGAATTCGACATCCTGAAGGGGGGATTCCTATACCAGATCAACCTATGGAATCTTCTTTCGAAGCACTCTCTCCCCCGCATGAAACTACAACAACGGATGATACTTTGAGTGATATGATTGATAGAATTGGGAGACTCAATCTTGATTCAGTCCCAATGTAATCAACGGAGCTGCCTAGACCATCCCAGAAAGGTCCCCCAAAGTGGCTGACAAAGACACTTGAATGTGTTCATTTTGATGAGGTTGGAAAGACAAGAACTAGAAATTCAACCGGGAAAAATGGAGGTGATGTTGATGACTCTGATTCCCCTGTTGATATGGATCTTTCTTATGATTGTGAATTGAATTTGTCTACATATTTTGAACCATCTTCCTGTAGAGAAGTTCCTTCTCATGATGAGTGGAAAGAAGAAATACAAAAGGAGTATGATGCCTTGATAAATAATGGCACTTGGAAGCTGGTTGATCCTCCATTGGGAACCAAACCAATTGGATGCAAGTGGGTCTACAAGAACAAGTATAAAGCTGATGGATCACTTGAAAAGCACAAAGCCAGGCTTGTGGCGAAAGGTTTTGCACAGAAGGAAGGGGTCGATTATGAGGAGACATTTTCCCCCACAACAAAATGGGATACCATCTATACACTCTTTTCCCTAGCAGCTCAGAACAGTTGGAAAGTCCATCAAATGGATGTAAAAACTTCTTTCTTGAATGGACATCTAAAAGAGAATGTTTTTATGTCACAGCCTAAAGGATTTTCTATGAAAGGACATGAACATAAAGTATGCAAACTTGTGAAATCCTTGTATGGCCTCAAACAAGCATCGTGAGCCTGGTATGAAAAACTAACTGAGCATCTTATGAAACTCAATTTCAAACATTATGATCTTGATGATGCAACTTTGTTTGTCAAGAAAGTTGGAAAAACAATTGTATATCTTGTGGCATATGTAGATGATCTTTTGATGATAGGGAACAATGAGAGTTACATTGCATCCATAAAGAAGGAATAGAGGAAGGGTTTTGAAATGACTAATTTGGGCTATGTTCATTACTATCTTGGTATTGAAGTAACTCAACATCGAAAGCCCATATTCCTTTCTCAAAGGAAGCCCATTGGAGATCTGTTGAATAAGTTTTGCATGGCTTAATGCAATCCTCTGACTACTCCAATGGAACAAAACTTAAAGCTCACATCCATTGAAGGAAAAGAGTTTGAGGATGCAACAAAGTATAGACAGCTTGTAGGAAGTCTCAACTACCTAACTACTACCAGACAAGATGTTTCATTTGTTGTTGGAACCCTCTCTAGGTTTGTGCAAAAGCCTTGTGAGGGACATTGGTCTGCTACAAAAAGAGTTCTAAAGTACTTCAAGGGAACTCAAGACTTTGGACTCAAGTATACACAGGTGGGCAACTTGAACTTGATTGGATACTCTGATTCAGACTTTGATGGAGACAAAGGAACTAGGGTATCTACATCAGGTTATGCTATGAGTCTTGGATCAGGGGCTGTGTCCTAGAGATCACTCAAACAATCAGTTCGAACAAATTCCACAACAGAGGTAGAATATGTGGCAGCAGCTGAGGCAGCAAAAGAAATTGTGTGGCTCTTCTGGAAGATTTGTAGGTAAAACAAGTACATTCGACACCACCCATGATTGACAATATGTCGGCAATAAAGTTGGCCAAGAACCCAAAGTTCCATGATCGAACGAAGCACATCAATAAAAAAATCATCTTATTCGAGATCATGTTAAGGTCAAAACAATCCATCTTTGTCATTGTTCCACCAATGAGCAGATTGTAGACATCTTCACCAAAGTGCTTGGAAGAGAAGAGCTTGAAAGATTTAGAAGGATGCTTGGACTCACCAACATCCCTTAAGATTAAGGTGGGAATGTTGACGCCTAATCATAGGGATTGGGTGAACAACTGTAATAATGTAAATAAATAATAGAGAAAATGGAGAATCATCGGGAGATGAAACTCAACATTCACTCGCTCATCTATATAATAACGAACAACCTAAATGAATATACAATCTCATTTCTAAGGAGTTACCTCTTGGCCTGACAAATATATATTCTCTTTTTTGGGAAATATTTTAGTAACTTAGTTTTTCAAAAAACACACAAATAAACAAACAATTTGTCACATTCCTCACTACATATGATTATGTATATATATTACATATATATTCTAGGAAATGTTTCAAAAGATACCCAAATAAACATACATCTATTTTTCCTTCAATAAGGTGAGAAAGTTACTTACCTTTTCCATGGTAGAATCCTTTCTTCTGTCACCTTCAACATAGAGAAAGAACTTATTTTCAATAATAATGTGTGAAAACTTTGAGCCCTGCACACACTTCATGCATTCCCCACACATTTCAAGGCCTTTGTCTTGAAAAATCCTTTGAATATGATATCATATGCATGTTTTGTTCCTTAGCACCAATAACAAATTGAACTAAGACAGAGGAGCATTCGATGGAGTTAAAACATATTGGAAACATAGTACTCATCCTTGCCCAAGATAGCTAATCTTTGTAAAAATATACAATCCATATTATGCCACTAAAAGTTCAATCATGTGTTTTAGCTAGCCCCTCAAGCACCCAATCCATGGTGAAATAAATAATGAATGGAAGTTGCCAATAATTCCCAAGAATTCACTTAATTTTAACCGGTTCATGATGAGATGGATTATATGTATTTATATATAAACTAAATTGTAATATTTCCATTTTGTAATTGTTAGGAGTTTTATGATAGTTGCAATAGGGATATTACATAATTCACCCCTTAAAGGGAACACAGTCCTCGATGTTCACCTATAGATAAAACTTGACTTTAACTCATAATATAAGTATAAGAATCTGAACAAACCAAAAGGGAATCCTTCCCCTTTGAAATGAAGGATTTGATTTCCAAGAAATACTAATAAGCCAAAAAAAATAGTTTTCTTATCAATAAGCATAAGCATTTGTAAGTGCGAAATAAACAATTTCTACTTTCCATCACCCAACCATTATTCAAATTCATAAGACAAAATCAAAATCTCTATACCAACTTACCATTAGTTACCAATTACTCTTAGAAGTCATAATCACTTTTATGCAAGAACTCTAAGAATGGTTGGAAAACCCATCAACACTCCATGGTAAGTAACATGTAATGTATGACTAACAAATTCAATCACATTAGTCACAACATTTTCAGTTAAATGATATAATTTAACTATTAATTATTGATGTGATTTTAGGCGATATTGTAATCATAGTACTTTAACAAGTACTCAGAGAGAACCAAACCTCTAATCATCAAAATGATAAATCATTGCACTACATGCACATTATCTTAGCTCCCGCTAAAGACATCCACACAGTACTTCCAAAAGTACTCAGAGAACACCTAACTCTCTAATCGTCAAAATGATCTATAAATGAACCAAGTGCATATTGTCCTAGCCCTGCTAAGAGATTAAAAAGATTAGTAATACAATGAAGCAACTTATACTTCCAGTAATTCCTTTCAGAGCACTAGGCTCCTTTCGTGTCAAGATGTACATAAAATATTTACACAATTATATATAAAAAATCATTTTTAACATAACACATAACTGACTAGTTAATTTGTTTAGCTATGAGAACCATAGTAGGTTAAAGAACGCTCCTCCCAACCAATGCGAAATGGTTTCCATAACCAGATCAAGTTATTTTAACAATCACACAATTTTTTGACAAAGGCCATACCTAGTCGAGTATGGAATTCCACTGGCTAACCAACTCAAGAATTACAATGACTACATGGGGTCACATATAGGATTCCTCTTGGCAGCCTCGCGTGTATCCCTCTAATAGCATCCCGTCTATGAGGAATTTTGGGCCTCCTCCAATAGGCTCCAAAATCAACAGAGTTTCCTTAGACGTTTTCCCCTCTTCACCATCTTGGCCAAATCTTTTCCCTTATTAAGATCATCTCTCTCTAGGGCAACGAAATTCGGGCTCGAAAGCATCATCAACCCCTCAGGTCAAGAAAGCACCATCAACACAATGCCTTCTATCCTTTCACAATTGTCCATAATTATCTGGCATTTTAAATTTCTCTTTTAGAACTATTTCCATAGTGATTTACATAATGAACCATATGCACATTATCATTAGAACAAAACAAACATTTATGTACATCATGAATTCATAGAACATGAGTCCATAATATCTAGATTGATAGGAAATATAACTGACATACGAGTCGTATATATTCTTATTTTCCAAGTAACTCAATGATACATATCATAACATTATACTTTCTCATTTACGATTGCAATTCACATTGCAATGTTTTACCTTCACAGGTTTTCTTGTTTCCATTAATCTATCACTACCTAATTCCATTAGCAACGTTAGTTATACAAATGCATTATTCAATAAGTATTAACTCTCCAAATAATTTTACTTTCATGCATAAAAGTATATGAAAATATTCATTAATGTGTAAATGTCGATAATGGTTAGGGTAACAATCCAAACATTTCCAATTTCCCACAATGTATTATCACCAACAAATCAATACATGAAGTAACTACCATAATCACTTGTTTACAACTTGCAATAAGCTTAAGTCAAATCCAATTCATGTATATAAGTTTTATTAGTCAGTCATGCAAGACTAAATAATCAATGATACCAACCATATTAATACAACCATGACAAGTCTTTGTCAACAACTAGCTATTACAGTCAAGTCTCACTACCTGAATCATTGTTTAACATATAAAGGGTTTTTTTTCTCAATTTCCTTTTAAAATGTTCTATCCTCCTATTTAAGGACATCACCGGTCTTTTGATTCTCACTTCCTTAGTGAGTGTTCAATATTTTTCATAGCTGTAATAGAGGTTTTATTATTCGTTATCCTCATCAGGATTCAAATGTCATGAACAAAGTTTTGCAACATATTTTATTACTTACTACTCTTCAATGTGATTATATGCATGAATCACACATCTCTTGTCAAATGTAGTCTACCGCATATATCACTATGAAGACTTTTATACTCATACCTAAGTTGATACCCACTACTATCATACCTCAGTTTCTTTTCTGCTTAACCATTCCCAAAAGTGCCAGTGCTACAACCTTAAGCTTTGATACCACTTGTAACATCCTCCTATAACCTCGCATGGATATGCATGGAGTTAGAAATTGTTTACACAATTTACTCGTGGGTAACTATCCAAATTACTATTCTAGAGTACTCATTAAATGTTAGGTATAACCTTGATCATTACATAGAGTAACTTTAGTTGAGGAATAGAAAGTCCCATAACCATTAACAACCACTGTTGTACCATATCAACATAAATTTTTTGATGCAACCTAGCATTGTTTTCATGATTCTTGTAACTAGATTAATTAATCACATACTTGATATTATAAACATCAGCTCATGTAAGGAATCTGCATCGTAAAGGTAGCACAACACACAAACACATCATTAGACATCTATATATTTTGGAAACCCCATAGGGTTAAAACCAAGGAAAATTTAATTTTATTATTAAAGGAACGTGAGGGTGTTCACCACTCACTCACTGGCTTATAAGGGAGTCCATCCCTTAACCATTTTCATAAAATATTACAAGGAAATGTCATTTAATACAAGATATCTAGCTAAAATATATTAAAATCATCATGATATCCTTTACCCACAAATCTTCAATCTCTATATCCTTGTGGCATACTTGTTCATTCATTTGATCATCCTGCAACTTGCACTCATCTAAATGGACCATTAATTATTTACTTACCACCATGTTAAAAATAACCTATCATTTTCACAAGTCACCATCCTTTCCTGCGAGTGATATCATCAACATACGTTGATATCATGATTACATAAAGTATTAATCAACAAATTCATAAATCTATACTAGTTATGTTTCACCATCTATTCATGTACATCAATGAAATGTGAGCAAAATATCATGACGTGCTTCCTTTAACAACACTTCATATGCACTAGTTATAAGAATGTAATCATCAAAGCATGTCTCTAAAATAAATACCACATTAACTATTTAACTTACACAAGCACATGTTCTTACAAGAAAAATCTCTACAAGTGTCTAGAAATTCCTTTAAAGGAAACTAAAACATCAGTTATGATATTCATGCATATGGATTACATAAATGTTATCAAAAGAAATAGCCCTTCAACTATTACTTTTTGTGCATGCAAATCCATAAATAAAGCTAACATAATGAATGTTGTTCCTATGCATGCGAATGCAAATACTTCCCAAAAGGATATTTTTTAATCTAGGCAAACACAACATGTTGTCATTTCCTACATGCGAATGTATATTCTTTCCAAAAGATAGTTAACACAAATGTTTCATGCATATACTTCTTATTCCAAAAGAAACTAAGATAATAGTTATGATGGCATAAAATTAATCACATATAATTGGTTCTAAAGAAATATAGTTCAGTAGTTCTTCTCTCCATGCAAAGAGAATATCTCTATAACATAATGTTTTTTGCCTAACTCAATGACCTTTACTTCAATGCATATAATCTTTTCAAGAAACAAGAATGCATTCTTGTTGTTGTATGTACAAGATTCATATGCAATTCTTAAGAAAACAATCTATTTCTATTTCAAGAGATCTATCATAAAATCCATTATTTTCATACATGCAACTATGAACACCTTTCCTAAAAAGAAACTATCTTAATGACTATTGTTTCTGTGTATATAAAACATACGTTTTCTTCAAGAAAGTTAGTAATGATTATCTATGTGCATAGAAGCACATGTTCCTTTCAAAGAAACTAAAAACAATCTTATATTCTTAAAATAGAATCTAGTTCATTATATATTTGTATCATGCATGTAATGCATATTTATTTCACAAGAAACTTCCAAAAATAACTATTATCACAATGAATTTAAGCATATATTCATTTTCAAGAAATTATTATGAAAAAAAATCACATATTCTATTCAAAGAACACTTGTCCACTTTTCACACAATCTCTTAAATAACTTTACGTCTCATGCATCTTTTCTCAAGAGGATATATTGGTTGCTTGGGAAGAATTTTGTGTAATTTATTCCAAGAAAATGACAAAGCTACTCATCTTTTAACACACAAGACTCACATGTAATCTTTCTAAAAGAAACTACATGTTTACTTAGTTTTTATGTGAAAATATCTCACACATTATTTTCCCAAGAGCACAACATCACTAAAATCCTCTATGTGTAGAATATATACAAACTCTCATTTTTGGGAAAATAATGTCGTACTTTATATTTTCAAAAGACATGCAAGTAAAGATTAT
>APFE030539987.1:0-15017 GCA_000404065.3 Pinus taeda | reverse complement strand
GATACTCTGAAATTGATCGATTTCGTAGCTATCGGGTTCTTGTTTTTGTGACTGCTCCAGGTTCCAATATGATTTTTCCTTCCTTTTCAAGTTCTAGCAATATTGTTTGAATTGGGATCTTCTGCAACTTTTGAATGAGTGGCCACACTTCTTCGTCCTTCTTCCATTCATCCTTGCTTCGTTTATCTAATCTGATTGGATAATAGAAATAGCACAAAACAATGCTTCCACATCCTTATCCTTCTTGAGAGTGCATCAGCAACAAAATTTTGCTTCCCTTTTCTATAAATGATGTCAAAGTCATAACCCAACATATTTGTGACCCATTTTTTCTGTTCTTCTAAAGATAATATTTGATCCAAAAAGTATTTAAGACTATCATGATCCATTTTTACCTTCAAGTGTCTTCCCATTGGGTAAGGTCGCCATTTCTTAAGTGCACATAGTATTGCCAACATTTCCTTCTCATAAATAGCTTGAGATATAGCCGTAAAAATACCCAATCACCTACATCAAAACATTTTTCACTGCGATGTTGATCTATCTATTGTTTCATTCGATTCTGCACCAAAGTGGCATTATCCTTTAAAAGTTGGAGAACTTGTTGTTGATGCTCGATGGATCTTTCACTGCTTGCTTGAACCTTTTTCTTCTTGATATGTCCTTCCATCTTTAGAGTTTGAGGAGTGATAATTTCCTCCAATGCTTTACAAGATATGGTCGGATTCATTTCTTGATGCTCGATGTGATCTTTCACTTACTGAACATTTTACTTATTGATATGACCTTCCATCTTGATGGTTTGAGGAGTGGTAATTCCGTCCAATGCATTACAAGATATGTTTGGATTCATTTCTTCTTTCTAGATGTGATCTTTCACTTCTTGAACCTTTTTCTTCTTGATATGTCCTTCTATCTTGAGAGTTTGAGGAGTGGTAATTATTGCCAATGTTTTACAAGATATGGTCGGATTCATTTCTTCTTTCTCTCGGCTTGGTTCCTGCTGTATATCTTCTTCTTTCGAAGTTTCTTGTTCCTTTTCTTCCTCCTCTTCATAATCTATGTAAAATAATTTCTTATCACCACACTTATGACCTTTAGTGCATTTGCTATCACACTTGTAACAAAGCCACTTTTCTCTTTTCTCTTTCAATTGTTGTGGTGTCACCCTTGTAGGTTGTGGAAGGCTAGGAGAAACAACACTTCCATGTTTATAGTTGTGAGGGGTAGAATTCCTTGTTTCCATAATTTTTCTTTCCACTTTTCTTGCCAACTTGAATGCCTTCTCCAATGAATCAGGTTCCCAAAAACAAACCTTATGTTGAATGTTATCCTTTAAAGTCCCTATGGAGACATCAATCCTCTATTTCTCTGGAATATCATTTTCCTTTATATTCAATTTTTGAAAGTCCTCAATGTTCTCTGCCATTGAACACTTTTGTTTGAGATTTATCAATTGGCTAAAGAAGGTGTTTCTCTTTGTATCCTCATAATTTGCTATCATTTCCTTCGTGAAAATTGACCATGTGACAAGTGGTTTACGAGAACAAAGCCCTATATAACATAAAAATTGATTCGGTTCTAAATAATTAGATGCAATACATACCTTTTGTAACAGTGGTACACCATTTAGATCAAAATATTTCTCCATTTGTAGTATCCAATTTACCGAATCCTTGCCATCAAACTTCCTCATCTCGCTTCTTCTTGATTTTAGGAGCTAGATCTTGAAACGACTGTAACTCTGTAATTTCGAATCTGCCAGTTCTGAAATCGCGACCTAAAGTAATCCTCTGCGTCCTCTTTCCAATGCCACCAGTCTAATCGAAATTGGATTATCAAAGAAAGAGTTATGGACAATCCCCCAAGATGACCTTATTATACACCTTTTCAGAATAGCGAACTTTTATGACGTGCCACATGTCACTGTTTTGACCTTCGGATCTGAAAAATACATACAAAAGACTACAGTCCGTCCTCTTTTTGTAACTTCTGACGAAATTTCAATATGATGCTCAAAGAGAGTTATGACGATTTTCCCAAGGTCACCTGTTTAAGATGTAATTTTGGAGTCCGCAAAAACCCTAACTTCCTCAGATCATATATCCGCAAATGTAGCAAGACAAGATCTGAAATTCGGACCCAATGTTTAGACCGGTTTTTTCTCAAATGGGTTTTTGCTTTAGCTTTTGAAACTTCGTAGCGAAAATTCCATGATGGCCTGTTTTAGATGAAATTCTGAAACTTGCAAAAACTATAACTTCCTCAGATCATATCTCAGAAAATATAGCTAAACAAGCTTTGACATTCAGACTCGAGGTTCAACAAGATTTTGTCTCAAATGGGTTTTATTTTTAGCTTCTGAAACGTCACAAAAATAAAGTTATAGCGAAAATTCCACGTGACTTGTATGAAGCAGCGAAAACCCTAGAATCCAAAGCTCTAATACCAAATTTTATGAAACCAGCTCACAAAAAGATAAAAAAGACAAGACCTCCTTTTTATATATAGGAGTCTAAAAGGTCATAATATAATCGGAGCCAACATAACAATAATAATGTAAGGGCACAATAATAACAATAGTGGGCTTCTATGGAGCACAATAGTAACAATATGGGGACTACATGGGTACAACAATATAATAAGGGGGTTGTACTAATAACAATAAAGGGTTACACTAGTAGTATAGGGGCCTAATAGATTTTTGGTGGTCTTGTAAGTATATTGTCTTCATAATATTATTTACCAAATATTTTAATCAATTTATATATTGCAGTATGCAGAGTGTCAATCCAATGTCTATAAATTACTAAATCATCACTAGTTGTATATTACTAGGTCCATTTTTTGGTAATATAAGCCAAATGTCTCCTTGTATGTGAAGATTTGTACCTGAAGCTATTGCAACATTTTAAACATTCGTCCTTAGAGAGGTTCAGAAATCGTTCAGAAATCTCGTCGACTGATGAAGCTGCAATAGCTACAATTGATCCAAAAGCGGAGCAATGTGAGGGGAAGGCAAAAAAGAGAAAATATAAAATCTCTATAATGAGGCCTAGGCATATGCAAATGGCATATTTTGTACTAGTTCCTTTTATTTGCCTACCTCTTCGTTTTAGTTTTGGGTATGTACCAAGTGTTTGTGTGTGTCTCCAATCTGCCCTACATAAAAGAATATTCTCCCATATGCTGGTGCATGAAGTAATTGCTAATGGAGACACATGCCCTAACCACATCAATTAACTGCATTGTAGCTCGAATATTCAAAACATCACCTTACAGACTCAAACTCTCATGGGGAGATTCGATGTATTTAGTTGGCCTATGCGATAACCTGTGAGGGAAAGCGACATTTCTATTGTGCAAAAAGGAGCCTGAAGGGAAAAATACCTATCATTTGATCCATAGGGAAAGGAATTGCATTTCTTTCGATGAGCATCTCCTAGAGATAAAGTTTACATATTTCAGTGCTCCTCTTGATTAGTCCGTTTGGACGAGGAAATCTCCAACGAGTGTGATGTGTTGAGATACGGTCCTTGTTGTTCCCATCAAACAAGTTGTTATAGTTGTGATATTTGTCTAGCACAATCATAGCCATGGGCTCAAAGAGCGCGTAGTCAAGTTTAATGACCAGAGCGGGGAACTTGAAGGTCGTATTGCGCAGGAGCTCTATCCATGTGGACACTCCAACTTGATTCGCTGCCACCCCAAAACTTTGAATCTCATGAGATGCATGGAAAATATAAAAATTGAATTGAGGACTCACCCAAAATGCTGAAACTCATGAGATGTGTGGCAAATGTAACAAGTTAATCGAGGACAATATGGGCTTCTATCGGTGTTTACCGCCCAGAATATGTCAATGGTTAAATTCCTCTACAGTTGCATCAGTTTTAAAATATCATTGGTTGATGTACATTCTAATCGACCTTCACAATGATAGTTTGAGCATGGATGGAATGATTTCATTGACACCCAACTTTAAATACATTTAAATTCACTTGAATTTCATTTAACGAAAAAGGTTTACTGGTTGACTTTGTAAGTGGGTGCATTTTCGGTTGAAACAGACACCCTTATATTTTTGAGCCCCAGTTATTGTAAAATTGCTCAAATTACTAGCATATTAGAGTTATTGAACACTCTTATACCATCTAATGTTCATAACACAATCCAAATCAACAAGGACACTCTCTCTAACATTCAAACTTATCTACAAAATGCACAAGACAAGATGGAATTTTTGCAACTCGAATCTCAATTCCAGGAAAATGAACTACAAGAGAAGAGTCATGATTCTGAATTGGTTCATGTTCAGAAAATCTCCCTTTCTAAATCTAACTCTCATCAACTGTTAGAGATTAATTAGACTTGTGAGGTCATTCCAAATTTGCATAAAGATGCAGAGGTTCAACCTGCACTTTACATCCCATCGTTAGACCTTGGGAAGAAGTTGTTAACAACAGGGAAATAATCGGTCTTGAAAATGAATAGGTTGTGTCCTTTCATATCTCGGACTATTCCAAGCCCATCCAGTTTCATAGTGCTAAGTTTCTTCAGGATGGTTCACCTTCACTTGTTAGATGCAAACATTGTGATAGAGTTTGCTAGGTGAAAGATTAGTGTTTTGATCTTCACCCTTGTGAGAATAATGGTAAGCACCCACATCATTCAAACAGATGTTCCAAAAACAAGAGTCCTACAAGAACGAAGAGTCACCTCGGATGGATTGATTCTTGGCAATGGTCTTTAATAGCCAAGAAGATATATCTGTCATACCACAAAATTTGTTCTCGAGTATTGACTTGTCTTGTAGTGAAGCTTTCTTCATCTTCTCAACTTGTATCTGACATGGGTGGAATCGATGGTCACATACTGACTTCAAAGGTTTATCAAGAAAGCTTGAACCAGAGCTTGTTGTGAGAGCATAGAGCCAGAGTTAGCCAGATTCAGGTTCATAGCTAGAGACAAATTTATATGAGCATGCTTTTTGGTTGGTGGCCATCCTTAAAGCACCACCGACAGAAGAATTTGGTTTCTGCGACACAGTTTCTGGTCATATTCAACCCATTATCAAGGAGCAGTTCCACTGGTAGAAGACTTCATATGCTATCAATATTTGGAATAGTTCCAGGAACTTCTTTGAGCCTTAGTTCCAGAGTTGGTGATCAACCTTAAACCACCACAGCTAGAGACATCAAATTTTCCCATTTGGTTTGTAATCATCCTTAAAAAACACCATTTCAGAGAGCTCATTCCGCCATTGGATGCAATGCAATTTTTGCACTTTAGGTCTATTCTTGCAGCCATTGAAACCCCTTCAGATTAAGGTTGGGAATGTTAGACACCTAAACCATTAGTGTTTTGGTGGACGATTAATACATGTCCAAGAAACCTTGGAAGTTGAATCCAACGGATTGTATCTTGTATTTATATGTACATCATTCTTAATAGAAGTTGAATTCATTTCCAACAGGTGCATATTGCTTCGTGCCTTGCCTTTCCTTGCGAACCAGCCTCTCGAAGCTTGTTTCTTGCCTTCCAACTCGGTTACACAACTCTCAGTATAGATCAATCATATGGCCACACAAAGGGATGTGTCTCATCCAACCGACACATCTCTTTGGTTGGCCAACCCTTCACATCTCACCAGTCGACTCCAATTGACTCAAAACATATTGTTTCTGACTTTCTTTCTCATGAAGTCGACCCAATGCATGGTGAAATCACCAATGTGGTGATGTTTGGGCTCGATCGGCACGACCTAACTGATGTGATCCATCATACAAGAAACCTCAAATTTGGGTGAGCATTCAACACTTAAGCCAACTCATCCCCACTCAAGTCGTTGCACTAGGGCACTTTTGTCTCAACCATCTAACTTGATCATAAGCGCGCTCATATCGAACATCTCGACTCGCTCGATTAAGAAACCCCAAAATGTCGCACAATCATCACAAATAGTGTGATTCCTATCTAGTCTTGCGACACGACTCACCCAACTCGTGGTGCTTGTGGGCACTCAACCTTAAGGGTGTTAAGTTATGGTATGTTCTATGCTTATCACAGTTTACTTCTTTTTCTTATTATATTCCACAGATTAGCAATCACATGTACATAAAGTAAAGTGCAGATAGAACATAAAGCGATCGACCGAAAACAAGCCAAGACAAGAGACACAAGATGTGGCGGCTAACTAGGGACAAACCCCACAATGTGGGGAAACCCTTTGATCAAATCTTCTTTTATCTTCAATAATTCAGCAGAGGGAAATAGTACAATAAATCTGATTTATATCAGCAGTAGCAAGCCCTAGATCAGCAGCATCAGCATTAGCGACTTCATCATCAAAACTAGGACAGACGATATCTCACAAACCGACCATTGGATCGGCTTGATTCCACCACCAAAAGTTGCAGCTTCCAAAGGAGGTTCAGATGAACCTACAACGCAATTCAGATGAGGATATCTTCTTATCCACGCAGGTCAAAATTCACTTCTACAGTTGCAACTTCAGTTTCAGCAGCTTCCTTCAAACTAGGGCAGTGGATATCTTGCAAACTGTCCGTCAGATTGACTTGATTCCACCACCAAAAGTTGCGGCTTTCAGAGGAGGTTCAAATGAACCCACAGCGCAATTCTGATGAGGAGATCTTCTAGTCCACGCAGGTCAAACTTTACTTCTGCAGTTGCAGCTTCAGTTTCAGCAGCTTCCAGCTTCACATGTGTGAAGGAGAGACCCTTTTCTGCGCAGTAAAGAGAGAGAGATGTGATGAGATGAGTGAGTCCCAAATGAGGAAAAGTCCTATATTTATACACAATGTTGGTGTTTGAATAGATGCGACTGTTGGGCTTCTGAGCCTACACGAGTTGTAGGTCAGCTTGATAATAATTCGATAATCAAAATAAATTCATATCTCCATGAATACTTATCGAAATCAGATGATTTTATATCAATCCTACACCTCTCGACGGGGGGAATCTAATGAACATATTATCAGCCATGAATAAGATGACCCACATGAAGTTTTGCCCTAGTTGCCAATTTTAACACTCCCTCTCAACTAGGGAGAACTTCATCTGCAATCTGTTTATCGGTCGTTACTATTCATCCATCAAATGCACTGCCCTATACAGCGTGACCCTTAACCTGCTCTTCTCTATTCTGCCTGTTTTTCTTTGTCTTGTTCTGCCTGTACTGATCTGTACGACTCTGCTCTGATATGTGCTGCTCTGCTTTGTTCTATTCTGCTCTACTTTTATCCAAATTATGAAGAAGAAGAAATGATCAAGGATGTATCATACTAACTCAAAGTCATTCTCAGAGTATGTACCACTGGTCCCAGACCAATCTCAACCAACCCAAAGTCAGCATCATAGTGAGTACAACTCCACTGGACCCAGACCAGTATCATCCTCCATCGACTCAAAGTCAGTCTCAGAGCGCGTACCACTGGTCCCAGACCAGTCTCAAGTAACCCGAAGTCAGCTTCATAGTAAGTACCACTCCTACCACTAGTCCCAGACCTGTATCGCAGTCTAAGAGAGTGTACCACTGGTCCCAAACCAGTACTGCACTGACACAAAGTCAGTCTCGGAGTATGTACCACTGGTCCTGGACCAATCTCAACCAACCTGAAGTCAGTGTCATAGTATGGTACAACTCTCACTGGTCCCAGACCAGTACTTCACTGACACGAAGTCAGTCTCAGAGTATGTACCACTGGTCCCAGACCAATCTCAACCGACCCGAAGTCGGTGTCATAGTATGGTACAACTCTCACTGGTCCCAAACCAGTACTGCACTAACACAAAGTCAGTCTCGGAGTATGTACCATTTGTCCCAGACCAGTCTCAACCGACCCGAAGTCAGTGTCATAGTATGGTACAACTTCTACCACTGGTCCCAGACCAGTATCATTGATCCCAGTTCAATGGAGGTCATCCTAGCATAGGGAGTATGGTAGATACAACGATGCGTCCATCGGTGGTCCCTAACTTCATTTCCCTGCTCATTGATCAGATGAGAGGTACTTCCCATGAGTCCCAGACTGCATGGGTAGGATGCCTCGACAGGAGAACTAATCAATCTTGTCCTCAGGAGAACACATCAATCCTGCTACAATTGCCATGGAGAACACATCAATCTAGGCCTCACAGGAGAACACATCAATCCTGCTACAATCGCCATGGAGAACACATCAATCTAGGCCTCACAGGAGAACACATCAATCTTGCTACAATCGCCATGGAGAACACATCAATCCAGGCCTCACAGGAGAACACATTAATCCTGCTACAATCGCCATGGAGAACACATCAATCCAGGCCTCACAAGAGAACACATCAATCCTGCTACACAGGAGAGCGAATCATCCTATTCCACAAGAGAGCGAATCATCTTGTCCCACAAGAGAGCGAATCATCTTGTTCCAGTGCGCACCACCAAGGGAGGGTGAGTCACCCTGTGGTCGTATGTTGCTCCAGTAAGAATAGCAAGCCCCCTCAAAGCTCCCAAAGCTCAATGTATGCAACATGCAGGACCCTTGTACAAGGGTTTCTTGACGACTCCAAGTCGTTTTGGAAAATCACAGATTAGATCTTTCCTCAAGGCTTTCACAAGGTGTATCGACCTGTACATCATCTTAACGCAATGGAGCCTCCTTACCATATCCCAAATGATGTCTATCTACTAGAGCAATCGACGAATACAGGATTCCTCAATAATCGAATCCCACCTCTGGTTGTTACAGAGAATCACAGTGGTATGTGTTCAAACATCTCATTGAAGAGATTTCCCAACCAGGCAGCTTCATACGAAATCATACTCGTAGATATGTATCTAGTCTCGGCGATGCTTATGGCAACCAACTTCTGCTTCCTGCTCATCCATTATATCGAAGCAGAATCCAAAGAGAAACAGCACTAAAAGTGCTCTAGTGATCCTCCACACTACCTGCCTAATCAGCATTCGAATAATCATGCAATTTCATATTTCCGACAGTGTATCTCAATCCATGAGAGACTGTGTCTCGAAGACATCTCAGAAGATTCTTGGCACCAATCTAGTGATGCTCAACCAAATATGAGCTCACAATGCTAACTGCAAAACATATGTTCGGACAGAGGTTCACCAAGAACATCAACGCGAATCAGTTTTTGAAACTCAAAGGCATTTCCCAAATCTAGTCCGACATCACTACCATATAACTTCTGAAAGTTAAGATCCTCGAGGTAGTCACAAGCTTGCAGTCCATCATTACAAATCTTTTCAGAATCTTCACCCATATTTTCCTTGAGATAGGAAAATTTCACTTGGCTTCTGCCACACTTCAAGTCCTTGGTCCTTCATTTCAAATCTAGAAGCCAACTCCCTCTTACATTTGTGAATGAGAGGGTCTGCACCTGTTAGAAAGAAGTCATCCACATATAACCCCAGACTGAGAGGTTTGTCATCTTCAACCTTAAAGTAAAGGTTAGGATCGGCTTCACTCCTAACGAATCCCAGCTTCATCAAGTAGCTATCGATCCTCTCATACCATGCTCGGGGTGCTTGCTTCAGCCCATAGAGAGCCTTCTTCAACCTGCATACAGGAGATTTTCAATCATAAACCTCAAGTCCTTCGGGTTGGTTCCACATAGACCTTTTCTTTCATCGAATCGTGCAAGAACACAGTCTTGACATCCATCTAATGTAGGTTCCATCCTTGTGAAGCCACAAGGGCTATGATCAAGCGGGTGGTCGTATATCTGGCAACAGGTGCAAATATCACATCATAGTCTATACCTTCCTTCTGGGAGAAACCACGAGCAACAAAACGAGCCTTATACTTTCCGTACTTCCATCTGCTGCATGCTTTATCTTGTAAAGCCATTTAGAAGTGACAATTGTCTTGTCCTGGGGTCTGGGAACTACTTCCCGGACATCATGCTCCATAATAGACTCATATTCTTTGGTCATAGCATCCTTCCATACTTGATGCTTGACGGCATCTAAGAATGACGGAGGCTCATTTTGTATGATCGTGCTCATGATGGTCAAGTATCCCTAATACCTGTTAGGTTTCTTACTTTCACGAAAGGTTCCTCGGGGTGCAGCATGTCGTTCAGCATCATCAAGTATCCCCCTAAGCCATGAAGGCCTCTTCCTAGAAGAGGAAGGCTCAGGTGGATAAATAGAATCCATGGGTTCCTCCAAATCAGGCATTGTTAAATCATCTACCCATAGAGACAATTTCCACAATCATACAGTTCTTCCTTTCCGCCACATCATTCTGCTCAGGAGAATGTGGTGTAGTAGTCTCCCTCTTAATGCCAGCCTCAAATATGCGTTGGTGAACCAACTGTAATATATCAAAGGTCTTGCTTTGGCTTGAGGGGAATGGTCCCCTTTTGAGCTTTCCTTCGGCACATCTTGGACATACACCACCTTTCTCTACTCGGAATTCGGGCATCCCTGTCACCAACTGTCTTACACCGAGTAGAGCTTTATAATGAAGGTGGGCAAACCTCCAATGCCAAATTTCGGACTAAAGAGATGTGTCATAAGACATGACACCTAGCAAACTTCCACCGACCTGACATAAAGAATCAACTCGAAACCCAAGAGTAAAGGCATCTTTAACATTATTTTTCGATACATGTAGCTTGCCATCGTTGAAGGTTTACCTTGTAGCCTTTGTCTTCCATTGCCGAGATGGACACCAAGTTCTTTCGGAGGTCAGGTGCATTTAATACATCCTGGAATTTCTAGCCTTCTTGAATGGTTATCCTCTTCCTTGATTTCCAACATTCCTTTTACCTTTGCTATTGAATTTTCCATCCCTTCGATTACCATGAGAGGGATTTTGATCATCGTCACGGTGAAAGTCCTTTCTATCAGGGCATTCCCTTGCATAGTGACCTGCTTTATCGCAAATGTAACATTGTCCTTTTCTTCCACCCTTAGGTCTAGGCTTTTCTTTTGATTTAGTCCTGGAATTATTTCTTTTCTTAGCATGAGAAGAAAAGGCAACAGGAGGACCTTTAGGCATGGGCATTTCTTCCTCTTCTACCCTTGTTTCTTCTTGAATGCATCTAGCCATTAATTCCTCGAAACCAGGAATTACATTATCGTTCAGAAGAGTATTCCTAAACACGTACCATTCGAATGGTAATCCTCCAAGAGTCGTGAGTGCCATTTCCTTATCATTAATAGTCTCCCCAATAGATAGGAGATCGTTCTTGATCTCAGTGATTCGTAAGAAGTATGCTTGCATACTCTCATCTTTACCCTTCTTGATTTCCCTCAGATTATTTCTAAGAAACAAAACTTGATTTGCATCATTCTATCGTAGATTTCCTTGGAAGTGTCCAGTTCAGAGATGTAGGCCACTAAGTGCTTGTCTATAGAGTCCTAGATGATCTTCTTTGTTTTGACTTCTTCGTTTTTCTATTTGTTCCAGGCAACAGCGTATGCATTTGATAGCGGCTCAACAATATTGCCTCTTACATGGTCCAACACTCCTTGATCCTCTAGGGTTAGATCGATAGACATCTTCCATCCGTGATAGTCAGCTTACTCACGAAGCTTGTTCGACAAGAAAGAGTGTTGAGGACCCCATAGTTCTTTTAGGATAGCCTTGCCAATATTCTCTTTGGTGATTGCTCTTGCTAGGGCTTTGTCTTCACCTCAGCTCCGATACCATGATAAGTTATGGTATGTTCTATGCTTATAACAGGTTACTTCTTTTTCTTATTATATTCCTCAGATTAGCAATCACATGTACATAAAGTAAAGTGCAGATAGAACATTAAACGATCGAAAAAAAACAAGCCAAGACAAAAGACACAAGATGTGGCGGCTTGCTAGGGACAAACCCCACAATGTGTGGGGAAACCCTTTGATCAAATCTTCTTTTATCTTCAATAATTTAGCAGAGGAAATAGTGCAATAAATCTGATTTATATCAACAATAGCAAACCCTACATCAGCGACATCAGCATTAGCAGCTTCATCATTAAAACTAGGGCAGACAATATCTCACAAACCGACAGTCGGATCGGCTTGATTCCACCACCAAAAGTTGCGGCTTCCAAAGGAGGTTCAGATGAACCGACAACGCAATTTAGATGAGGAGATCTTCTGGTCCACGCAGGTCAAATTTCACTTCTGCAGTTACAACTTCAGTTTCAGCAGCTTCCTTCAAACTAGGGCAGTTGATATCTTGCAAACTGTCTGTCGGATTGACTTAATTCCACCACCAAAAGTTGCAGCTTTAAGAGAAGGTTCAGATTAACCTACAGCGCAGTTCAGATGATGAGATCTTCTAGTCCACGCAGGTCAAACTTTACTTCTGCAGTTGCAGCTTCAGTTTCAACGACTTCCGGCTTCACATGTGTGAGGGAGAGACCCTTTTCTACGCAATAGAGAAGAGACTCTTTTCTGCGTGGTAGAGAGAAAGATGTGATGAGATGAGTGAGTCCAAATGAAGAAAAGTCTTCCTATATTTATACACAACTTTGGTGTTTGAATAGATGCGACTGTTGGGCTTCTGAGCCTACATGAGTTGTAGGTCAGCGTGATAATAATTCCATAATCAAAATAAATTCATATCTCCATGAACAGTTATCGGAATCAGAGGATCCTTGTATCAATCCTACACATCTCGACGAGAGGAATCTAATGAACATATTATCAGCGATGAATAAGATGACCCACATGAAGTTTTGCCCTAGTTGCCAATTTTAACAAAGGGCCTAACATTCTCCCCCACTTCAAAGATGTTGTCGTCCTCAACAATAAACCCCCTGGAAATCCATCTATTACCAACATGTTGCATCCCCACAAAGATTTCCCATCAAAATAACATCCCATGCCATCGAACAACCTCCTATCAAACTAGACACAAATCACGTGAAGAATGCTCATCTCCTAACTCTGCATCAATAATGTGAACCTGTGAATTCTCTCATAAGAATGGCATGCGTTGGATCCCCTTGTGTCATCAGCTAATCAGGTAGCTAATCTGACCGTAGCGCCAACTCCACAAGAACTCATGCCACCCAAACAAGTGCAAACACGTCACATCCCGATGTCGTCCCAAAACAACCTTTGGAATATTATTGAATAGAGTGATAGTCAACTCTCAGGAGGCCATGTTTGCTATAATAACACCACTTAACATAACCTTATTCAAAATCATGTGAAATCGCCAATCATTAGGGATTGTTTTCGCAAAATTTGGCAAGCCTTATGAAGGGACTCACAAGGTGAGGGTCAAACCCTTTAGCAACAATGACGAAGGACAACCATTATCACCTCAATAATCTTCCTCCTGCTATTTGGTGGCGTCTCACAACAGTAGAGGCTCGCGTACATTCACCTATAAGGGAATTTTAGTTGAAGCGTGCCTATATTGGCATATTTTCAACGCCCATTCAATACCTTTTTTATATCATTTTTCCATTTGTCATCCCTTCCTAGTGCCTTTTGGATGCATGATTACCACATTTTTAGTGAAGTTAAGAATAATCTCTTTTACAACACTTTCACTTCTTCTTGTGCATTACAATGCGAAACTACCCTATTTCATACTAACATGGTCAAACAAAAGTGAAAGTCAGTGGTTGCAAATCCCACAACAGGTGTTGCAACTACATTTCCAGCAGCGCAACTTCTTACAAGTGTCGCCACCGTATTCCAAGCATTTCAACTCCCTATAAGCGCTACAAATTTGAATATAGTGTGCAGTTGCCAGTTACTACAACTCCGATGGCAATTATTATTATTGCAACTCTAGCGTTGCCACTTGCAGAGATAATGATGCTGCAAATTATTTGTAACCCAATGAAGCTGCTACAAATTTGAGATGCCATTCTGATGTTGAATTCCCTACATTTTTCTTTGTTACCACAACTCTTGTTGATGCAACTCCAAAATATCACGCCAGCTCTTTGTGCAACGACCCAACTGTACTATCAGCACAATTTTCTCACAAAAGAAGATGATGTAGGCAACTGGGTGAGTGATTAAGGAGGAAAATTCACATGCTAACGACTCCCGGCTAATCGGAGTCAACATTTGTTGACCAAATACCAAATTCTCGAAAGAATTTTAAAAGGATGAGTTGTATGATTCTCTTATGGTGGCTATCCCATCTTTCACTTAGTCTAGATACTAACATGTTGTATAAATACTTGAATTCTTTCAAAGCCTGGGGGGGGAAGTATTGTTAAAATGCATTGTGTAATTTCTACACGCCTACAATGTAAAGTGTCTTTTGCTCCAACTATTCAATGGCCTTCTCGTGATCTATTGAATTGAAGATTTAATAGTAACTTATCTAAGGAAGTAATATGTGAAACTTACGTCATGATGTCTACGCTTTATTTCTAAATTATTTATTTATAAGTCATTTGCATCATTGCCTTGTGCTATTGTGTAAATGTTACAACAATCAAGAATATCATCGTACTTGAACAAGTCACCTCTAGCATATATTGTGTTTACTTTCTGTGAGTTTGTTTACTTTCATGCAATTGCGATTTACCTTACTTGCAATTTACTTTCTTGCAAAGAGTGTTGCATTTCCTGCAAGGTGTGGTGTGTTTGATTTGATCAGTGACATGTGAAAGAATCATTATCTTGTATTGTGGTAACATTTAGATTACTACAACCTCAACACACACAACATATTGCACTAGCACATACAATGCACGACAATTCACAAGTTCCAAACAAATCCAAAATTGACAATTAAATGAGAATACTTTTGGTTGTCTTCTCGAGTTATTCGAAGGAAATTAAAAGACATGTCACTAGTTAGAGGGCTCTTAGGTGATATAATTGGCCTAGGGAAAGATACCTTAATCATTGAAAGGGCTCAATTCTTTTAGTATACTAACCCTACACAGAACAAGGATGTGCGCAAGCTAGGGTTTATTGATATGCAATGATGAAGGAATACCTAGACATGTAGAAGTTATACAAAGAGTTTATTTAATGGTTGGATCAACAAAATGAAAAAGGTAAGCCC
>APFE030539984.1:1877-13759 GCA_000404065.3 Pinus taeda | reverse complement strand
TTTTATTTAATGAATTCAAAAAATTAATTGGAAATTTGGAATATTTTAATTTTTAACTTGTTGCGCTTCTTGGTGTGTATTTTTTTCAAATACACTCCAGTTGCGCTCGCATCTCGAGAGCTACATGTTTGGCTAAGCACTCGAATGGCAAGCCTTCGGAGATTGGACACTCTGCCAACATAGCTTCTCCACCATGCATCTACAACAAATAAGATAAACATAAGAAAAAAAATGAAATTTGAAAGTTGAAGCAAAGTATGAACTTGAAGAGACAATGAAATTTGAAACAAACTAAAACTTACCTGGCAATTTAGTCTTCTTATCCACAACAACCATGTCAAAGCTAAATGTGCCACCTGCCATCTTGTATATCTCCATTTTTTTGGGTATTTCTGCGCGTTCTGCGGGAGATGGCACCATCCTCTGAACACAAGTGAAGAATCCATCCATGACCTCAACATCAAATAAGAGACCACATGAGTAAGAAAATGCGGGGTTTAAGTAGATCCCTGCAACATGAATTGGACAATGGAGTGTATTGTTCCATTGCTCATCAATCATTTCCCATAGGAGGAGTTGTTTCTCAAACCCTTCATCCCCCTTACCATCATCGTAGCTCTAAATGAATTCTTTTGCCCTATCCATGGCCTCATACAAGTAGCCCATTGCAGGCTTGTCTCCATCAACTAATCGAAGAAACTTTACCAAAGGTTTAGTAATGCTACACACCTCTTGCACTGTCTCCTAGAAGCTTTCCTGGTATGAAACTAACCTGCATATGGTCTCTCCCTCTGGTTTGCGGCTATATGCCAAAGCACAACACTCCTCTGAAAGAAACATTCTCTTCACATACCACATAGAATTCAAGAGGGATTGAAGAGATATGAAATTGGTGGCAAACTGTGTAATGGAAGGGCGTACCATCTTGTTGTTGTTGGTGAATGTTCTCTTCAAATGAAGCACAAATGCATGATTACATATAAATTTTATAATGTTTTTTGATGAGTCAACAATATCCTTGACAAAAGAAATTTTTCTTATGTCCTCCAACATCAAATCATTGTAGTGTGCAGCAGAAGGTGTCCAAAATAAGTTAGGATGCCTCTCCATAAGCATCTTGTCAGGAACAACATAATTTGTAGCATTGTCCGTTATGACTTGGACACCATTTTGTGGACCTACCTCCTGAATGAACACATCTAACAAATCACATAATAGCAGTGCATCTTTGATATGTGTAGATGCATCAACAGATTTCATAAACATTGTCCCCTTGGGACAATTAACCAAGAAGTTAATAAGGCTTCTACCCTTTTGATCGGTCTAACCATCTGACATCACAATGCATCCTATGTGTGCCCATGATTCCCTAAACTCCTTCAATCTCTTAGTGCAGTCAACCTTTTCATTTTGAAGAATGCGCCCTCTAAAGTTATCATATGAAGGGAATTTGTACATTGGGACAACAATAGCAATAACATCAACCGTGTTCCTGGCAACGCCGAAAGGACTATCACTCCAAAGAAGAAACTTGCCCAACAACTTGTCAGCTTCTTCCTTCTCTCTTTTTTGAATAACTGACGAGATAGATGGTTGTGCATCAGGTGTGGTTCTAGGAACAAAAAAATGATAAGTAGCTATAGGGTTGGGTGTAGACGCTAATGGTGAAGTAGAACCAGTGCCACTCTCATGGTCACCTCCCAATCCTGACACTCTACTCCCTGCTATTTGACTCTCTTCAGAGCTGCCTTGGACAATTTGGTTGTCTCTATTTCTTCCAATGATTTGAGGGCTCTTTGGATGATTTTTGGATTTGTATTTGAGCAAGGCCCTACCTCATGTCCAGGAACTTGTGCAAGGTGATACTTCAATTTGCATACCCCCCGTCATATGATGCCCACATTTCTTGCAAGTCAAATTTGATCTGTCAAACCCTCCATCTGGTTCACCAAATTCCCATAGAGGGTCCAATTTCCTTGGCATGTTTGTAACTTCGAATCTTGAGTTTTAATATAAGATTGAAGTTGGAAGTTTGAACCAAGGGCACAAGAAGAATTGCAAGTTAAAGAAATGAAATTAAAATTTACATACAACATTTTGAATTTTTGACAAGAAAAAACCCTCAACTCAATGCAACAATAATGACAAAAAATACACATTCAAACCGAAACGAAAATGTTGGAAAAAAACTTGGGCACAAAAAGAAATTAAACAAATAAAATTAACAATCAAGATTTTGCATTTTTGACCAAAAAAAACTCTTTCCACTAAATGCAAAAAAAAAAAAAAACACTCAAATCTAAACAAAAACCATGGAAAATAAATGGGTGATAGAAATCCTAGGAAAAACAAGAAAAAACAAGAAAAAGGGCCAAATTTGAATGCCCATACCTGAAAACCACGCTCTGCGATAAAAAACTTGGTCTAAACTTGATTTTTTCTGCTTGGGATGCTAAATTCCTTCACTTTTCTTCTCTCTTTCTCTTGTAGATGAGTTCTCCTCCTTAGCTCTCACTCTTGCCCTTTGTCTGCAAAATGAGCAAAAAAAACTGAATTTGGCTTTAAAAGTTCGTTTTTTTTCTGCCCCCATGATTTTTAAAGATCAGATTGTTGAGAAAATCGTAGATAGCATTGGCCGATAAAATCATTGGTATGAAAAACTCGCGATTTTTTCAAAACATCGCGATTTGTTCGTGACACTGGTGTAAACAATTTCCAAATTTCATTATCATTAGTTTTACTCATTTATAAAGGGCTAGGTTGTTTTATTATTACTTATTCATTGCCCTAGCCTTCCCACCCATAGATCCAACTTTCTAAAGTGTTTATACACTTATGGGTGGCCCCCAAAGGGGCTTCGGCTTGTTGTTTTCTACGTTTTTTCATATTTGAAAGTGTAGAACAACAAGTCACTTTGTCATTTGCAGCCATTTACCAAGATTTATGTTGGAGAAAATGTAACTAGGTTCGGTCTTTATAAATGTAATTTTGATATTTGTACTTGTTCAAGAAAAGAGAAATTATTTTTGTCTTATTTGTCAATGAGTTTCTTGATCATTGAAAATAGGTTAAGCACGTTTTGAAGTGCTTTTAGAGAGTCAAAGTTAAAATGTAATTATGAAAAGACCCTTTGAGGGCATGTTACATCATGTAAGTCATCATACAAGGTCAAGGAAATAATTCCAAGCATGGTCAAATCCTCTCGTAGCACCAACGAAGTCTACAAGCAACAAAAACGATGAATAAATGTGAAATATAATGCAACTATCAAGTCGGCCTAGGAGACAGTCAAGTCAGCCTAATGGATAGTCATGTCGGCTTGAGAAAGGAGGGATAGACCTCTATTTATAGAGGCTGCCTGTTCCTCATTTGGACATATAACACAAGCTTTGACATCCGCAAAGAAAAGGGTGACTAGAACGTTGGAGGACAACTCAGTAAAGGTGGATAAGAAGTTTGTTAGGGCAGCGAAGAGACAAGGAAGGACAACAAAGGTACAGGGCTATTCTCCAGGACATCAACAACGACACCTGCGAGGGAAAAAGAGGTTTGTCTGCGGTCAAGTGCAGTAGGAACCATCTCGCTGTTTTGGGTTAATATATAAGGGTTGTTAGGCCTCCTTATCCAGCAAAGAAGGAAGAAAAGGAAAGCGAAGAAAGGAGGGATATTCTAGGGTTTCTGTCAGCACATGTGAATACTTCAGCAAGGTAATTTTTGCGGATTCAACAACAGTCAAGGGAAACAACATAAATGGTCTCATTCAGTTGTGTATTAAGGTCCACAAGGTATCCAAAGAAAGATGAAAAGGGATCTCTTTATAGCAAAGAAGAGAAGACCTAATATTCTAGGGTTTCCTAACCTAGAGGACAAAGTGTTGGAAGACAAAGTGTTGGAAGATGTGGCAGAAGTGATAATGCAGAAAGAGGAAGGATTTGACTCATGCTTGGAGGAGATCTTAGTCAAGGGTCTAGGGTTTGGCAGTTGTTCAAATAAGAAGCTTCAATAAGAAAAAACTTACAAAGAGTTTCCCTCTCAAGAGTGGAGAGGGTTTGTCCCTGGCAGAGAGCCAAATTTTGTGTTCTTGTTATTTTGTTTTTGGTAGCAGTTTGATGAAGCACACACATATGCACTAATAATAATAAGAAGTATAACCTAACTAAGAAAAGTAAAAAGACTTCACAAATTGTTATCAAGTCTCAGAGAATCATCAACACCACTTTGCCCTAGATTCTCTAACATGGTATCAGAGCGAAGGTGACACATCAAGGAAAGGGCAACTGAAGGACACTCTGGCATCTACAAAGTTGAAGCATCAAGCCTAGAATTCTCAACCACTTCAAGGACATGAAGGGTCTACAATCCATCATTCATCAAGGAGGGCTACAAAGCTTGGAGGAGAGCCTTATATAAAAGAAGAAGCAGATCTACATCAAGCTGCAATTCCTCAAGCACACCTCATCATCAAGTAAGTCCACTTGGAGAAGACAACTTGAAGGACATCAAGATCTAGGGAAGACAAGCCATTAAGCTTTCAAGGAGGAAGCAAATCCATCAAATCTCAAAATCTATCAAGTACATGTCCCCTTTTGAATATACATCAATGTCTTTTTGCAAGGAAAGCAATAAATTGGTAGGCACCAATAACTTTCTTGCATAGAAGAAGAGGACTGATCTACTTCTCAAGGAGAATGAGCTCCTAGAATATGTCAAGGTGAACCTCATTGTCCTTGCTAAGGAACAAACTCAAGCCTTAGCCAAGTACAATAAGGATGAGACGAGATCAAAGGATTATGATAGAATCAATCAAGGACTCTCTCATTCCCTATGTCTCCAAGTTTGAGACATCAAAAGAAATTTATGATAAGCTAGTAGAGCTATTCGCGATATCCACCACTGGAGAAGTATTATCTCTGAGGAATGAATTATACAAGATGAAGACAACAAAGGAAGGAATAGCTCCCTACTTCATGAAAATCTCCGAGATGAGAGATCAACTCCAAGAGCTTGGGGAAGTCATGTTTGACGGAGAGATGACAATTGTTGTACTCAATGCTCTACCTGAGGAGTGGGGAAACTTCACATCAAGCATTTATTGCAAGAAGGAAGCAACCACTCTCAGTGATATGTGGTCTCTGTGCAGAACAAAGGAGACTAGACTTAAGGCGAAAGAAGATGTGGGGTCAAAGGAGCAAGCATTTGCTACCATGGCCAAAAGAAAGGGTAAATTTGGCAAGTTTGGTCCACGGATAAAAAACAACAAAGACATGTCCAAGATCCAATGTTTTGGATGCTAAGAATATGGACACTACAAAAGGAATTGTCCCAAGCTTAAGAAGGACAACAACATCAAGGTAAAGAGAGAAGATACTCATATAACTCAAGAGGTGGAAGAGGAAGGAAAGAAGCAAAAGAAGGAAGATCCTTTGGATCTCTACTATGACTAGGTCAAACTCTTTCCTTCTAGACTTCTTTCAAAGTTTTCAGTAGAATAGGAGCATGTAGGAATAAATTAAATTGCATGGCTAGAATTACTCTCTAGAATCTAGCAACATGATGTATATGGAGTTCTAGACACTCATGTAGATGTAGCATTTATGAGAAGAACAAAAATGCACAAGTAGAAATATCTTCTAGAATATAGGAGCATGACAAATATAGCTCAAAGATATTCATGTAGAAGGAGCATACCTAGAATAGGACCTCATATATGATGGAAGAAAACTTGATCATGGCAAGAATATTAGAAGACCTAAATCATCAAAGGTAGGAAACATTTGCAAGGTGAGGACCTTTAAGATCCTCTGATGGAATCTTCAAGAGAACGTTCATGAACCAAGGCAGATGTCTCATTGGGAATCCCACTCATGGGATTCAAGAAAAGGGGATGATATGCAGGCAGGCTAAGATGAAGCAAGAAGGGCTACACCAAATAATGATCAAGGAGGATCAAGATGAGGTATGCATGCATCAAAGTTTAAGTCATGTCATCATTTGTATATTATTGAGTCATGGGTATAGCTCTATAACATAATCAAGCATGAAAGGATCTCTTTCACCAAGAACATGCTCGAAGGCATGTACCACGATGCAATGAAGGACAACAAAAGAACATGCTCACATAAGGAGCATAAGATTGTTGACTAAGAAGCAAGAAGAAATGCTGACAAGTCCAGAAATCAAGGGATGAAGGAATGCTTCCATAAGAAGCATTAGGTGGTTGATCGATCTATCTGAAAAGAAGCAAATGAAGAAAGAGATCAAACATGTGAAGAACACCATGATCACCAAGAATCACTACCTAACAAAATGCCTTGAAAGATATCTCCTGAAATAGGTCAAGATAACTCTGATGAAGGAAGAAAGGACCCTTGACACCTATGGAGGCCTTGGAGATATAAAAGGTGCAGATAACTGATTCTACTCTATGAAGATGTCATGATGAAGAAGCCATCCAACAAAAGGAAAAACAATGTTGAAGCAATATCAGGATGAAGTCATGATGGGCTACCAGGTCAAAGCATATAACCTAGCAAGTATGATGGAGCATCCATGAGGAGAGCATTCCAAAGCATGGACAAGATGACAAAGGAGTAGCCAAGATGACTAGAAGAACCTGATAGTCTCTTTCCATGAAGCAATGACATGACTAACCAAGAAGGAAAGTGATGGATGGATGGTGGCCTACCGAGAAGAAGTTTGATCGAAGACTTCGTGACATCAAGAAAGGAAGGAGATCATGCAGCTAAAGGACCCACGAAGAAGAAGCTGTTGATAAAGGAAAGGGTCCCCAGTTAAGAGGGAGCTCTGACAAATCCCTGATCAAGAGGGGGTTTTGAATCACCCCTGATTACAAAGGAGTGACTATTGTGTTTTCGATGTCTTGGGTCATGCAGGACTAACAACCAGTCTAGATGAAGGCCATGAATGGAAATGAAGGCACAAGATAGACACAATATTCTTGTCTTCACTTGGGAAGAAATAATGGGAGGATTAGGTAATCATCTGGCATCTGATACTCTTTGAGGATGTTTAGGGCATCCAAGACAAGAGTAGGCAAGAGGATTGATATTCTTTGAGCCCTGGGAACCCAAGATAAGAATAGTCCTAGAAGGTCATACTCGAGAACACCCGGGTGGGTATGTACCTTGAGAGACAATGATGAAGGTGTCTATAAATCATTGGTCTCGCCAGCATTGTAGCTCATGGTCTCGTAAAGAGATGGAGTTGTTAGTCAAGGCCTTGCACTATGACAATGTTGATGAATATGATGCTATAACAGATGGATTGCTAATCCGATTTCTCTTATGTGAATTCTTCAATATTGAAAATTTCCAAACACCTTGTAATGTTGTATGAATACTTCCCTAGTTAAGAGGGACTGTTGGAGAAAATGTAACTAGGTTCGGTCTTCATAAAATATTTGTACTTATTCAAGAAAAGAGAAATTATTTTTGTATTATTTGTCAATGAGTTTCTTTCAAAGTCAAAATGTAATTATGAAAAGACCCTTTGAGGGCATGTTACATCATGCAAGTCATCATACAAGGTTAAGGAAATAATTCCAAACATGGTCAATCCCTCTCCTAGTACCAATGAAGTCTACAAGTAGCAAAAACGATGAATAAATGTGAAATATAATGCAATTGTCAAGTCGGCCTAATGGGCAGTCATGTTGGCTTGAGAAAGGAGGGACAAACCTCTATTTATAGAGGTTCTCCACTCATTTGGACATATAACACAAGCTTTGAAATCTGCAAAGAGAAGGGTGACTAGAACGTTGGAGGACAACCGAGTAAAGGTGGATAAGAAGTTTGTTAGGGCGCTGAAGAGACAAGGAAGGACAACGAAGGTACAAGGCTATTCTCTAGGACATCAACAACCACATGTGCGAGGGAAAAAGAGGTCTGTCTGCGGTCAAGTGTAGTAGGAACCATCTCTCTATTTTGAGATAATATACAAGGGCTGTTAGGCCTGCTCATTTAGCAAAGAAGGAAGAAAAGGAAAGCGAAGAAAGGATGGATATTCTAGGGTTTCTGTCAGCACATGTGAATACTTCAGCAAGGTAATTTTTGCGAATTCAACAACAGCATAAACGGTCTCATTCAGTTGTGCATTAAGGTCCATAAGGTATCTAAAGAAAGGTGAAAAAGGATCTCTTTATAGAAAAGAAGAGAAGACCTAATATTCTAGGGTTTCCTAACCTAGAGGACAAAGTGCTGGAAGACAAAGTGTCGGAAGAAGTGCCGTAAGATGTGCCGAAAGTGATAGTGCAGTAAGAGGAAGGATTTGACTCATGCTTGGAGGAGATCTTAATCAAGGGTCTAGGGTTTGGCAGTTGTTCAAGTAAGAAGCTTCAATAAGAGAAAACTTACAAAGGGTTTCCCTCTCAAGAGTGGAGAGGGTTTGTCTCTGGCAAAGAGCCAAATTCTGTGTTCTTGTTATTTTTTTTGGTAGCAGTTTGATGAAGCACACACATATGCACTAATAATAAGAAGAAGAAGTATAATCTAACTAAGAAAAGTAAAAAGATTTCACAAATTCTTATCAAGTCTTAGAGATCATCAACGCCACTTTGCCCTAGATTCTCTAACAATTTACAGCAAGGTATTCATCTTCCAATTGGTAAGGGCTTATAACACTCAACTTTGTGCTATTCTAAGACTTATTTCTTGTATTTTGGCTGGTTTGTGTTTTTTCTGCCATCGTATTCATTTTTAGATTAGAAATAAACAATAATTAACTCCTATCTTCACCCTAGACTCCATTATTAGGCACTGATCTTTTAATTTTTGTGGTGAAGCATCTTTGTAGGGAATCTCCCCATAGCCTTTCAATAGGAGTGAGGATTAGAGAGTGGGAATTTGTGTTGATGTGATAACATGCACTTGTCTTGTGTGTTGCCACCTTAGCATCTCATGAAGACCTTGATGGGACCACCAATTTGGGCAGTAACCGGGAGTAACTCTCCAAAGCTTCCCCAATAGAATGATATGTTGAACTCTCCCAAATTTCGCAATCAAATGCCAACTCAAACTTTTTGAATGATTGATAGCTTGAATTCTACCATTGAGCGATAATTCGAACATGATGATGCTTTGAACTGGAATGGTGGTTCGAATAGAATGGTCACTTAAATTGTTTGGTCCTCTGAATTCCTTGATAATTTGAGCTATTGTGTAATTTAAACTATACTGCAAAAAGAATTCAAACTCTTTTTATCCTTGCATGGTTGAAAAAGGCTTAGGGTAAAGTTGCATGGGAGTGATGTTAAAATTGGCAACTAGGGCCAAACTTCATGTGGGTCATCTTATTCATGGTTGATAATATTTTTATTAGATTCCTCTCGTCGAGAGGTGTAGGATTGATATAGAGATCATCCGATTCCGATAAGTATTCATGGAGATATGAATTTATTTTGATTATGGAATTATCATCAAGCTGACCTACAACTCATGTAGGCTCAGAAGCCCAATAGTCGCATTTATTTAAACATCAACAGTTGTGTATAAATACAGGAGGAATTTTCCTCATTTGCACTCGCTCATCTCATCACATCTCTCTCTCTATTGCGCAGAAACGGGTCTCTCTCTCACACATGTGAAGCTGGACGTTGTTGAACTTGAAGTTGCAACTGCAGATCCAAAGTTTGACCAGCGTTGACCATCAGATCTCCTCCTTAGAACTACATTGTGGGTCCATCTGAATCTCCTCTGAAAGCTACAACTTTTGGTGGTGGAATCAAGTCAATCCGATGGACGGTTTGCAAGATATTGATTGCCCTAGTTTGAAGGAAGCTGTTGAAACTGAAGCTGCAACTACAGAAGTACAGTTTGACCTGCGTGGACTAGAAGATCTCCTCATCTAAACTGCGCTGTAGGTTCATCTGAACCTCCTCTGGAAGCCGCAACTTTTGGTGGTGGAGTCATGCCAATCCGACAGACAGTTTGCAAAATATCGACTGCCCTAGTTTGAAGTCGGAAGCTGCTGAAACTAAAGCTGCAACTGCAGAAGTAAAGTTTGACCTGCGTGGACTAGAAGATCTCATCTGAACTGCGTTGTAGGTTCATCTGAACCTCCTCTGAAAGCTGCAACTTTTGGTGGTGGAATCAAGCCGATCCGACGGTCGGTTTGTGAGATACCGTCTGCCCTAGTTTGATGATGAAGCCGCTAATGCTGATGCTACTGATCTAGGGTTTACTACTGCTGATATGAATCAGATTTATTGTACTATTTCTCTCTGCTGAATTATTGAAGATAAAAGAAGATTTGATCAAAGGGTTTCCCCACACATTGTGGGGTTTGTCCCTGGCTAGCCGCCACATCTGTGTCTCTTGTCTTGGCTTGTTTTCTGTCGATCGTTTAATGTTCTATCTGCACTTTACTTTATGTACATGTGATTGTTAATCTGTGGAATATAATAAGAAAAAGAAGTAAACTGTTATAAGCATAGAACATACCATAACTTAACATGGTATCGGAGTTGAGGTTAAGACAAAGCCCGAGCAAGAGCAAGAGCAATCACCGAAGAGAAGATTGGCAAGGCTATCCTAAAAGAACGATGGGGTCGTCAACACTCTTTCCTGCCGAAGACAAGCTCCGTGAGAAAGATGACTATCTCGGATGGAAGATGTCTATCGATCTAACCCTTGAGGATCAAGGAGTGTTGGATCATGTGAGAAGCAATATTGTTGAGCCTCCATCAAATGCACCTCCTGCTGCCAGGAACAAATGGAAGAATGGAGAAGTTAAAGCGAAGAAGATCATCGGGGACTCTATCGACAAGCACTTGGTGGCCTACATCTCTGAACTGGACACCTCCAAGGAAATCTACGATAAACTGGTGAGTTTATTTAAATTTAATGATGCAAATCAAGTTTTGTTTCTTAGAAATAAATTGAGAAAAATCAAGAAGGGTAAAGATGAGAGTATGCAAACATACTTCTTAAGAATCACCGAGATCAAGAACGATCTCCTATTTATTGGGGAGACTATTACTTTTAGGGAAATGGCACTCACGACTCTTGGAGGATTACCATCTGAATGGTACGTGTTCAGGACTACTCTTCTGAACCATAATGTAATTCTTGGTTTCAAGGAATAAATGGCTAGATGCATTCAAGAAGAAATAAGGGTAGAAGAGCAAGAAATGCCCATGCCTAAAGGTCCTCCTGCTGCCTTTTCTTCTCATGCTAATAAAATAAATAATTCCGGGACTAAATCAAAAGGAAAGGTTGGACCTAAGGGTGGAAGAAAATGACAATGTTACATTTGCAATAAAGCAGGTCACTATGCAAGAGAATGCCTTGATAGAAAGGAATCTCACCGCGACGATGATCAAAATCTCTCTCATAGTAATTGAAGGGATGGAAAATTCAATAGCAAAGGTAAAAGGAATGCTGGAAATCAAGGAAGAGGACAACCATTCAAGAAGGCTAGAAATTCCAGGATGTATTAGATGCACCTGACCTCAAAAAGAACCTGGTGTCCATCTCGGCAATGGAAGACAAAGGCTATAAGCCTTAAGGTAACCTTCAATGATGGCAAGGTACGTAGATGGAAAAATAATGTTAAATATGTCTTTACTCTTGGGTTTGGTGTTGATTCATTATATCAGGTCAATGGAAGTTTGCTAGGTGTCATATATTATGACACATCTCTTCAGTCCGAACTTTGGCATCGGAGGTTTGCCCCCCTTTATTATGAAGCTCTACTCCGTGTAAGACAAATGGTGACAGGGATGCCCGAATTCCGAGTAAAGAAAGAAGGTGTATGTCCAAGATGTGCCGAAGGAAAGCTCAAAAGGGGACCATTCCCCTCAAGCCAAAGCAAGACCTCTGATATATTACAGTTGGTTCACTCAGGCATATCTGAGGCTGGCATTA
>APFE030539976.1:0-17696 GCA_000404065.3 Pinus taeda | reverse complement strand
AATACTTGCTAAGGTTTGGCAAATGGGGTAGCAAGCTAAGTGGGCTTGATTGTGGAAAAAACTCCACAGTTAAGCGCGCTTGAGCCAGAGGAGTTCTGGGATGGGTGACCTCCTGGGAAGTCCTGGTTACCGGGTGCAAGCCCCGGAAGTGATGATTGATGCTATGTGATTTGTTCTCCACATTTTCACTAGTTTCAATCCCACTTCTTCACCCTTGTGAGCATCACCCGATGAATAGTGCTAAGTGAACTATTCAAAAATCATGAGAAATTAGTCAGTTACGACTACCTCTCATGGAAATGGTCATACGTTTGAATGACTTACTTAACGCAGTTGAATCCCAAAATGATATCTAATATAATGCACTGCGTAATCCACCATACTTAAATTCAAAAAGAGTCAAGGGATCTCTACTTGAATGGTTCATGAGGCACAATACTTGCTAAGGTTTTGCAAATGGGGTAGCAAGCTAAGTGGGCTTGATTGTGGGGAAAAACTCCACAGTTAAGCGCGCTTGAGGCAGAGGAGTTCTGGGATGGGTGACCTCCTGGGAAGTCCTGGTTACCGGGTGCAAGCCCCGGAAGTGATGATTGATGCTATGTGATTCGTTCTCCACATTTCACTAGTTTCAATCCCACTTCTTCACCCCTGTGAGCATCACCCGATGCAATGAGTGCTAAGTGAACTATTCAAAAAACATGAGAAATTAGTCAGTTACGACTACCTCTCATGGAAATGGTCATACGTTTGAATGACTTACTTAACGCAGTTGAATCCCAAAATGATATCTAATATAATGCACTGCGTAATCCCCCATACTTAAATTCAAAAAGAGTCAAGGGATCTCTAAGTTGAATGGTTCATAAGGCACAATACTTGCTAAGGTTTTGCAAATGGGGTAGCAAGCTAAGTGGGCTTGATTGTGGAAAAACTCCACAGTTAAGCGCGCTTGAGCCAGAGGAGTTCTGGGATGGGTGACCTCCTGGGAAGTCCTGGTTACCGGGTGCAAGCCCCGGAAGTGATGATTGATGCTATGTGATTCGTTCTCCACATTTCACTAGTTTCAATCCCACTTCTTCACCCCTGTGAGCATCACCCGATGCAATGAGTGCTAAGTGAACTATTCAAAAATCATGAGAAATTTGTCAGTTATGACTACCTCTCATGGAAATGGTCATACGTTTGAATGACTTACTTAACGCAGTTGAATCCCAAAATGATATCTAATATAATGCACTGCGTAATCCCCCATACTTAAATTCAAAATGAGTCAAGGGATCTCTAACTTGAATGGTTCATGAGGCACAATACTTGCTAAGGTTTTGCAAATGGGGTAGCAAGCTAAGTGGGCTTGATTGTGGAAAAACTCCACAGTTAAGCGCGCTTGAGCCAGAGGAGTTCTGGGATGGGTGACCTCCTGGGAAAGTCCTGGTTACCGGGTGCAAGCCCCGGAAGTGATGATTGATGCTATGTGATTCGTTCTCCACATTTCACTAGTTTCAATCCCACTTCTTCACCCCTGTGAGCATCACCCGATGCAATGAGTGCTAAGTGAACTATTCAAAAATCATGAGAAATTAGTCCGTTACGACTACCTCTCATGGAAATGGTCATACGTGAATGACTTACTTAACGCAGTTGAATCCCAAAATGATATCTAATATAATGCACTGCGTAATCCCCCATACTTATATTCAAAAAGAGTCAAGGGATCTCTACTTGAATGGTTCATGAGGCACAATACTTGCTAAGGTTTTGCAAATGGGGTAGCAAGCTAAGTGGGCTTGATTGTGGGAAAAACTCCACAGTTAAGCGCGCTTGAGCCAGAGGAGTTCTGGGATGGGTGACCTTCTGGGAAGTCCTGGTTACCGGGTACAAGCCCCGGAAGTGATGATTGATGCTATGTGATTCGTTCTCCACATTTCACTAGTTTCAATCCCACTTCTTCACCCTTGTGAGCATCACCCGATGCAATGAGTGCTAAGTGAACTATTCGATAATCATGAGAAATTTTTCAGTTACGACTACCTCTCATGGAAATGGTCATACATGAATGACTTACTTAACGCAGTTGAATCCCAAAATGATATCTAATATAATGCACTGCGTAAACCCCCATACTTAAAAATAAAGATGCTATGTATGTGTAGTTAGTTGTCCATATAAAGTAATATAATTCCATGTAAAATAATTAGAAGTAAAAAAAATAATTTAATTTCAAGTAATTAGAAGTAAAATAAATATGTGACTAAGCTGTTTAAACCTTATACTTTTAAAAGGTATTTCAACATCAAATTTAAATAAGTTATTGAAGAGTCTATATGAACTAAATTATGTCTATATCAACTATATATATTATATATATATATATAATTGTTAATTGAAAATATTTTAATGTTATATATAATTAAATAGTAACTATACCTAAATTATATAATAACATTTTTTGTTTAATGTGTAGTGATAATGTTTTAATTCAGGTAATGTTTTTATGTCAAATATATTATATATATAATATATATTTATATAGTTATTAAAAGAAATATATGATTAAAAAGTTTGAAGTGATTTAGTATTTAACATTTTGGTCCTTTTTTAAGTATATGTTTTTTTTGTTGAAATCCAGAAAAGCTTTTTGGACTTATGATTTTAAGTTGTGTACTCTACATAGCATTGAAATATACAATTTAAAATATAGCATTTAAATATACAATTTAAACAATGAAAAATTACACATTTATTTTACACTCTAAACAAAATTTACACTTAAAAAATTTGATCCCTCTATAATCAAATTAAACCAGCATTTAAAATAAAACTAAACTATACTAAATATAACAAATAACCATGGTTCAACAAAATCGTCACAAGTTAAACAACTAGTATCACGAACGACGAGCTAGTTAATGGTAGCTAGAGATAGAAGTTTAGAATGATATGCAGAATCATCTTATATTTAACGAATCTTGTTAAAACAGAAAAATAACTGAAATTGCATTGAATAATCAGCAATTCAATCATAATAAACAAGTTATAACCGAAATGTGACAAGCTTATGATAAAAATGAAGCTCATTCAGGAAAACATAACACTGCTGTAACTATTTCGATAAGGAAATCCGAGAATACCTACCAGCAAAAGTCTGGATACTTAAGGATAGAACCTCAGGATATCTTCGTTGTCCCTCTTCTATAATTTTGCACAATCTAGTTAGTACCCAGCATTCTGCCTCATTTGACTGTCACTGGCAACTTCCCTTCCTCTATTTATAACATTGTTTTTCTTTGAAGGAAAGCCATGGCCGAATCTAGGAGATCCCATTCCAGGAACACCACGAAGGCTCTTGACAGCTAGTAAAATAGGTTGCTTGGCTGAGGTTTGTCTGTCAACATAATTTATAGCCCTAGATTCAATCTGGCTTTCTAGTTAGATTCGATACGATAGTTTCCTATGCACTTGAAATAGAAAAGCACACCCTTCATTTTGTAAATATTTATTGCTACATTCATATTCATATCCACGTGCATCAAAACACTCTTGTGAAACCCTAGACTATAACAAAAGGACAGTGGTGAATTGAAACGGTAGATAGTAGATGAAAGTAGATGCCGTTGTCACAGGTGGTGAAGATTAGAAGAATTAGTGGACGACAAAGCATGGTTAAGGAAGAGTGAAGTGGGTTGGACATGTGGTGAAGAAGGAAAATGTATTTCGGGAGAAGGAAATGGAAAAGATAAATGGTTAAGTTTATATGTAATTAGAAAAATAAAAATATTAATTTAATTAAAAATAAATAAAAAATATACATTAACATAAATTCTTAATATTACATTTAATTATTTTTGATATTTTTTTATTTTAAAAACTTATTCTAAAAATAATATAACTATTTTTAATATAATTGGAGTGATTAATTTTCAATCAATTTATTATAAAAAAATATAATTACTTATAACCACTTTAATATATATATATAGCTAATATTTACTATTTTTCTTAATATACATGTTTTTATTTTTGAAGGGATTATTTAGACCACTAAAACATCAATATGTTACATAAAGGAATTGCATTAATCACAGCAAAAAATTCAATCGAAATAAAAAAACATAGGTTTCAAGACAACAAAATCCTTAATCCAATTATTATTTTTTCCTTAAAAAATATTACGTCATAATCGAATTGTTTTTAATATTTTAAAGAGCATAAGATAACCATTATCTAAAGCATTTTAACCTATATTAATAGCAAATTATAAGCCATTGAAGCAGAGTTCAACGAATAAGAATTATAAAACATGGCAAGAGAACTCAACAGATAGGAATAATGTAAATATCACAAACAAATAACCTGAGAGGCCGAGGGGAGCCAATTAACTTTCATCGGGCTAAGCTTCTGCACATCCACCTAGACATTCTTCGAAAACTCGATATATTAAATGGTACAGTTTATAACCAACGCAATTTACAGTGATAATATGAGAGAATCAGTACGGGAAACGTTGATGGTTGCAACCATCAACATTTTATTAGAATACTGCTCTGAATTCGATCAGAATTGTTTGACCAAATCGCCAAATAGCAGTGAACACCATTCGTTTAAACTGTTGAGACGCAGCGAATGTTTGTCCAAATTGCCAATCAGATGGGGCGACGTTGTACATGGTGAGCGTTTTTCCAGTGCTTATGGTCACTCTGAAAGATAAACTCTGTCCATTCAGATAAGAATTGCTTTGCCAGTTCGCTCCCCAGTTTCTCTTCATGGCTTCCCATTCGGTAATGTTTGACCCTGTTATCCACGCTGCCTTCACGTCACCTCTTCCCCCAACATTACTTATCGGAACCAGCTCAAAGTAGTTATTTCCATTTATTGTGAACTGTATTCCTCCCTTCTTCTTGCATGGGACCCTTGATCGATCCCGTTAAAATCATCCTGTTCAATATAGGAGTTGTCTATAATGCGACTTTTTGGAGATTCCGGTGACGGAATCGAGCGGAAGAAATGAGGTTAAATCTTGATTTTTAGCAATTAAAATGGTTTTTTAACTGCATATTTGGATTCAGCACCCTGAAAAACTCCTGGGAGCCATTGATTGTGCAGAAACTAGCTATCAAACATGGGATTCCAATAAATTGCTGCCCTATTTTGACCGGAAAAATCTACCGGAAAGGCTTTCAAAAAATCGCCTTATAGACTACTGCTTCAATATATATCACAGATCTAATCGGAAAACGCACCATGGAAATTTCATAATTGAAAGTGTGTGCATTGGGATAATAGTAAATTATGACCTGTATACCTTCTGTAGAGAACAGGCACAATGCCGGCCTTGTATTGAGCAATCTGCAAGAAGGCAGGCTGTGACATGTCGAAACTCTGAAGGGGTACATTGCACCACCCTCCATTGTCATTGGGCAAGGCGTTATTCGGCCGGCAGAAATTGGTTGTAGTGACGATAATCGATCTGTTTTCGGGGAGACACCATTGAGGGACTTTAGAGGCGTCACACTTAATCTGAAAGCATACTCCACAGATCTGGCCATCATTGAACAAAGCAGTACTGAGGACAGCAGTGTTGGTGCCATATCCATTGCTATACAAATTCCCATACCCACATGCACCTCCTGCAATACAAACAGATGATCAATTTCTAATTAGATGATAAATTTTTTTTGTTTTATTCTAATTGTTTATTTTTTTAATTTTATTTTTAATGTGTACATTAATTTTTGACTATTTTGGTAGTTAGTTTTATTTACTCTATTACTTTTTACTCTCTCTAGCCATGATTAACAGTAGAAACCATGATTAAGAGTAGATGGAGTCCGTTATTATGTTGACCTGATATCCAATGCTTTATTATGGAAATAGGTTCTAAATTTTGGGACTTTTTGATTTCCTTAAAACCATGATATTATTGTGCTCATCTAGCGGAGACCTTTCTAATGATATACAATTTGGCCCAACCCGAATCTCAGATCAAAAGATATGGCTACTCAATGATTGGCCTAATCTCAACAATATATTTTTTTTGTTAGATCTATTCCTCTATATCTGTCTTAATGACAAACTTTAATGGTAGGTTCCAAAAGTTGGGCATCTTTATGTTGATTGCTGATTTTCGAATATTCAGGGAATCAGAAATTCATTTAAACTCATCACTCCATGTCGTTTGATTTCCGAATATTCCAATATTCCGGAATCAGGAATCGACTTAATCTCAGGAAAAAATTAATACCAAATAACTAATATGTGATTATTCCCAAAAAAAAATGTTATAACTGACATGTGATTCTTCCCAACAAAATAAAGAAGAAAAAGGAGTAAGAAGAAGAAAGAAAAAAGGAAAAGAAAAAGTTTTGGAAAACGAAAGAATATATAATAACGAGTATAATCATGAAGCAGCATGTGAAGGAGTTTATAATATTAAGACTCACTGACCCATTGTTTGAGATGCATCGCTTCCACCATAAAAGCTAGCATGAGCAGCAGTCCATGCAACAACATTCAGAGTGAGAGATGGCAGCATGGTAAGCACACTTAATGCTGTTGCACCTAATACCCTCAATGCCATTGCCATTGAATTACAGTATTTTTCTGTGAATCAGATAGAGTACTCCCTGATTGCTCACTGGTGTTTGAATAATATATTTAAGCTCGCATTTATAGAGAAATTTCGCGGTGGCCTAATGAAAGCCAGGTCTCGTTAGCTTCAGGTGTAAATGTACAGCGATCCTATTACAATATATTCACGTTGAGTATGGATGCGATTGACGTAAGAGTGAAACACCTTCAATCGCAATGTGTGTTTGAATATGGAATCAATTTAAACGCGACACGTTCCAGCCGGCGCTTATCTTTGTTCTCGTCGCCAAATAGTATTCTCATAATTGTACGATGACAGCGGCACAGGGAGATCTTCGTCAAAATCATAGCGCCAATTGTTTTGTATTTTTAATTTCTTGTGGATATTTTGAAAATGCTAAAACCATTGAAACCTACTTTAACATAGACGTTCAATGATAGAGAAGGATTTCATATTATTATGATATATTTGAAAACACAAAACCCAACCACAAAAGGATTTTATAATATTCCACTTTGAAATTAATATTCTTAATATAATTTAATATAAATTCACCATTTTAATATAAATTCACCAAATTAAGCTTTATAGATATCAAATCTAATAAGTGTGCTTAACTTAACAAGTGTTGCCGGCGGCTGTAGTCGCTACTGTGAAATGCTAAAAGCACAATTGTTTGATAAAAATCATCGGACGAAGCCATTTTTTTTTAATATCAAAATTATAAATTAAATAAAAATGTTAGAAAGTTAAATAAATAATTTACAATTATTAATATTATATTAATATATATATATATTATATAATATGATTTTTTGAAGTGCATATATCTCATTCTTGCATTCTTATATATCTTATTGAAAGTGCATTTTATCTGCGTTCTCATATTATCTTATTGAAAGTCATATTTCTCAGTTTCATTAATCGTTTTTTTATTATATGAAAATAATGTTTAATGAATATGAAATAAATGATTATAAATTATTAAAATAATAAATATAACATTAATAATTTATATAAGAAAATTACCAACCTCTTAACATAAAATGTCTTACAAAACTTTCCAAAACTTACCCTAAATAAATTTTAGGGTTTTCTAAATCCTACCACAAATAAATTTTACCATTTGAAAACGATTAGAGGCAAATAAATATAACTATTTGGAGAGTCAATTACTTCACTGAAAAGTGTTACACAAGCGTTTCTAAAACTTATTGTAAATAAATTTTACTGTATTTTACACTTTCGATGCAAATAAGTATTTTACAGTTTTGATGCACGTAAGTATTCGGAGAGTCAATTGATTCATAAAAAGACTTACACAAGAGTTTCCGGAACTTACCACAAATAAATTTTACCATATTTTACCATTTTGATGCACATAAGTATTCATAGGGTTCAATTAATTCATTCATCCTGCCTTGATACCAACAACACCGAGCTATCATTTAAGTAAAAATATTGTTGGCTCTGAGGTTGCAATGTAACACATGTATATAAATATTTATATTATGTAACACACATTTATATTAAATATAAACTAATTTGATAAATCAAAAAATAACATAAGTTTCGACAAAGTGCACTATTATGTATGATTTAGAATGATTTAGAATGTAAATGAAATATGAAAATGAGAATGTAGAGCATGGTAATTGTTGTCCCCAAATGACGAGAAGTTGTTCTTGTGAGTTAGGTGGTCCTCTTCTAAGTTGCCTTACCTAAAGAAGAAAGACTTATAATTAAAATATGATTAGTTTGTGCCTTCCTATTCTTGACTGGTTTGTTCATTTTTCCTACTTGGTAGTTATGGAAAACTCACATTTGAGTGACAACCCCCAGTTGTTTAAAAGGAAGTTGTTTCCCTTCTTTAAATATTCCACTTGCTTGTTCATTTTTCCTCCTTGATAGTTATCAAAAACTCATACTTAAGTGCCAACCCTGGGATGCTCAAAAGGAAGTTGTTGCCATCGTTGTTCAAATTTTTGACTAGTTTGTTCATTTTTCCTCCCTGGTGGCTATGGAAAATTCACACTTGAGTGCCAAACCCCGGATGCCTTTTTGACTAGTTTGTTCATTTTTCCTCCCTGGTGGCTATGGAAAACTCACACTTGAGTGCCAAACCACTATGCCTGAAAGGAAGTTGGGGCCATCACATGTTTATCACATGTTTGTAGTGACAGTGAGAGAGATCTTATCTGCAAAAAGTATTCAAGGAAAAAACATCCAAACATGTTTTGCTGCCCCAAATACTATGAACAATATAACATGGTTTCACATAATGGATATAAATAATGTAACATGAATGACAATATAAAAAATAATAATAAGCAAGGAAAGATGAATTGAAACTAATTGTACATGCAATATTTAAAAATGGAATGCAAATTATGAATGGAATATATTTAGTAGAGTAAGTTATAAATACCACTAGTTAGCTCATCGAGAAATAGCAAATAAAAGTGCATGAAAATCTCAATAGCAATCCTAAGAAGCCTATTCTCTACCCCACTTAATGGAATACAAACTGTGAATGGAAGATATTTAGAATAGTAAGTTATGAAGACCACCAATTAATTGAGAAATAACAATTCAAGAAAAAGAAAATAAAAGTGCATAAAAATGTCAATAAAAATCCTAAAAGCCTATTCTCGATACCCCTCAATCTTCTATGCCACATATTTCAGTCAAAGATTTTGATTTCCATAGGTCTCCTCCAAAATCTAAAGGTACATGAAGATCTCAATAGCAATCCTAAAAAGCCTATTCTCTATACCACTAAATCTCCTCTTTGCATATTTTAGCTAAGCTTTTGATTTCCATAGGTTTCCTCCAAAATCCTACACAACCCCTTCACTGAAATACTGATTTGCACAACAAAGAAGTGTAAACAACAACGAGTTACCTTTATAATGAAAGAAAAATGGAGTGTTTTAACGTTGACTAACATCATAATATTGAAACTCCAAAAAGGTCTGTGCATGCAAGGATGTAGAGCATGTTAAGAACGTGGCATGATAATCATTATTTAATTAAATTACTAATACAAGATAGTTGATTAATGAGACTTTGTGTTACATATGTGGTTATTTGTTCCCATATGCATGAATAACACAGAATAACATGTGTTGGTGTTTTTGTAAAATCTATTATTTGATTTTGTTTTTTCCTTTCCTCTCACTCCGGACCATCGCGTTTATCTCTTCCATAGATGTTCAGTTCTATATTCCTCGTAACTATAAGCGTCTCTAATCTCTATGCAAGCCCATTTACAGTAGTGAAAGTAGAGTAAGTAGTATGATAGAATGGGAAAGAACTAATATGTAAATATGTTGGTTAATTCGCTAGTGAAAGGTGGAGCGGTGTCCAATCCAAGATAAGGCAAATTCGATTCTATTTCAATTTTGTTAACAGATGGTCACAATATTCTGAGGACAACCAGTTTTCTAGCACGACCAGTGGGACCAAATTGATACACCTTGATCATGGCAATGCTAGAAGAAATAAATGCATTCGACTAAAAAAATGAAATGAACTAGTAATAGGAAACTAGCTCCGTGTTCTTAGTTTTTAAACACATTCGAGATACTTTTTAGGATGTTTCTCCAGACTAGATGCTAATAACAGTGATTGGAAATTCCCTTTGTAATTCACAATTGGAGGGAAACTTTGGGTTCCCCTTCTATATAAGTAACTTGGGAAGCGGAACAGTAAATTAAACTTATCGATTTTCAGGAGTAACTTGGCAAGAGGAACAGTGAATTAAACTTATCAATTTTCTTGGATGTCATAAGGAGAGGCGCGTATCCCCATTGACAAGTAGGCGAGGTAGTTGTCATTGTGAGGAAGCTGTAGTAATTATAAATGTGATAGTAATTATATATGCGAGGTATACCGACAACACAACGGTAAGGTTGTTTATCAACTTAGATGGTTATGTGACGGGTAAGTGTTTTTTTTTGCTACTTCAACTTCTGGGTGCTATTCAAACTATCTTTGTCTTGTTATTCCAATTTCAAGCAAATCCAACAAATCAAAAACTTGATATAGTCCAGTTATTTGAAATAAATAAAAGCATCAAGGTGTTGTTTCAACAACTAGCTACCCCAATTACTAAAATAAATAAAAACATATAATATTTGCAAATTACAGTGTGTACCTTCGCCTATTCAGTCACTTAAGCACCACTCCCTGAGTTGAACTAAGTTTTGGTGTTGCATGTGTTCCATTGCCCAAATCTCTAGCACGAAGCCCTTCATTCCCTCTATGAACTCCTTCATTATACATTTGACTATGATTTCCTGGTTGCACCCAGGGAGAATACCCTATAAACCTTACCAAAACCACCATTGCGCAATACCATTTCTTCGTGGAACCATTCCTGGCAATGTCTAGTTATCCTTCTCTAGTCCATCTATTTCTGGAGATGTGCCTAGAAGGAACTGAGAAGACTTGCTAATGAGATAGGGTAGCCGCTCCTAAAACAGGGATGGGCATCTTACTCACTTCACCAAAATGCTAGATAGTGTAAGGTTCCTTCTCAGAGAGCGAATCATTATTGAATTGTGAGTTTATCCCACTGTTTTTCTCACCATTTCTTTCTCTGGATAGGCTACTATTACCGAAGCTCAACGAAGCTCCTCATTAATTTAGCAACCTCATAGATGGCTGACATGCTAGCAGTCAGATAGAGCACACACATCCTAAGTTAGGACACACACCTTTTGATTAGGAGATTAGGAAAATTGAAAGTATGTATGTAAACATTAAATGTTTTTTAATTAATGTTAAAGCCACACTGGCATCACACTGGCATTAAACTACATCGGATTAAAATTCAACACCTTCAAAACCTTTTATCATATGTACCAAGAAAATCATACATTATAACTGACAATAGGACATCCAAGTTATAACTTTGGATATAATTTTGTTTGCATAAACATTTTTATTAAAACATTGGTTAAAAGTTAAATAGGTCAGATAGATTTAATACTTAGTCAACGGTCTATCAAATGCAATAGTCCCTCCTTTGTTGTAGGCATGGACTACTAAGATGGTTTATATGGTTTATATTATTTGGAAAATATAATTCTCGTTTGTCATAGTTGTGATGGTTGGGTTATAAATAAAGGAGTTTGTTTTTATTGTTTAGGAACTTTTGTGATGGTTGATTTATATAAAGGGGTTTGTTTTTTTTTAAGAAATGGTTAAAATCTAGATATTTTTTTAAATAAGTATGTAAAACAAAATTTATATCTTAAACTAATAATTATTATATAAGTATACATATGATGTGATGTTTAATCAATTATACAGTTAAGTTTTGATGTGCATTTTATTTCTCAAATTGGCATCAAAGCCAGTATGACCTTGGCCTTGGGCCGAGGGAGAAGAAGAATAGGAATAGTGTTTTGTATGATGATGTTATTTTTAATTTTTATTCTTTGTCCATTGATTTGGTTTGTTAAGTGCCTGTGCAGCTGATTCAAAAGAAATCGAGTTACAAGTGATGTTGGTCTGGATTGTGGAGCAACTTTCATGCTATGTATTGAAGACACAGTCAACTAGATGTGACGACCCTAACAATGTGGGTTTCGAGGAGGTTGAGGCTGTCAAAGTTTGTCTGGAGAATGCATGTGTTGTTGTGCATAGTTATCGTTGAAGTTTTGGAACACTCATGTGGAGGACTCAAACGAATGTTGTTGAGTTCATGTCAGAGCAGATCCGTCGTAGCTTGTGCTTAGAATGATGTTGAGACCACATTGAAGAACCATGTTACACACTATGTAATTGAAACAACGATCATTTAGAAGAGAAGAAATCTACTACCCACAAGAGAAATATGTTGTACTGACATGAAGAAATTCAAGATCAAGGATGAAGAATCCATGGAGGTTTTACAATCTAGTATGGATGTGAACATGATTAGTAAAGTGTGGCTTTCTATTCAACTTACCTCATGGCCAAGAAAGTGAGGAGCGTGTTGAAATTGTAGTCAACTCGAGAAGCCTGAGAAACCATAGCCGATAGTTGCAATTGTGTGTAGCAGACAAGATGGGAGGTCGATACAGATCATGTCCTCAATGAACTTGTAGACGGTGTGCCCATGCGTGGAAGAAGCATTGAATGTAGAGGACAGGACTTGCGTATGAATCATGGCACGGAGTGTGGAGTGGCCGATATGTGAATAGAACGTGGATGGCATGGATCTATTATGTGCACACATGGATTATTGGTAGGATCGAACATTATTGATAGGGCTTTCATCGTTGAAGTGTAAAGAGGAATATTCAGCCATGGCTAAGGATTGAAGCTGCCATGTGAAATTTACCAAGTCCTACCAATACACTCACATCATATATACAAGCCTAAATTTGTATGCATCCTGTTGGAAATAATAATCCCAACCACCACAATAAATACTCTCACAGCAGCCATGCATGAACCATTCTGAAAAGCAACAAGGAATTTAAAGCATTTAATGTATTTTGCTAAATAGATATGGGCAATCATTCATTCAGCAACTATTGCCCACACTCTAGAAACACCAGTGTGATTCTGATCACACTCAACAATAACATCATATTAAACAATTTTGATCACACTCAACAACAACATCATATTAATTATTTTTCTCTGTGATGAATTAAATCTAAAATCATATGTTGAGTTAAATATGAATGTAAAAGTCATTTTGTAAAAAAGAGTGTAAGAGAGTTAAAGAGAAAAAAAGAGGGAAGGTCTCTATGGAGAAAATGGTGGAGCAAGTGCATATTTTTCTTATTTTTCTTAAGTCTCTATATAGCTTCACGAAGATTCATAGAGCTGCATGAAATTACATTCGCGAAATTACTTCCGTGGTGCGAAGGTGAGCTGCGTGAAAGAAGCTTTGCGAAAATGCCTCTTCACGTGAATTTTGTCTACTTTTCTAAGATGGTATCAGAGAGATTTAAATATTGTTACTGTAAAAATAGGTGTTTTTACTAGCAGTAAGAATTGTTTTGAGGGAAAATTGCTTTTAGCATATTTACCAACAGGTAGAAAGTTTTTTTCCACCCAGAAATAACAATATCAGGAACAAGCTTCACTAATCCTCAGCTACCTCAATTTAATTGAAAAATTATGATTATTGGGCTATTACAATGAAGGCCCTATTTTATTCTCAAGACATTTTTGATTTAGTGGAGAATGGTTTTCAAGAACCACTAGATGAAACAACATACAATGCCTTATCTCAAAAAGAAAGAGATTTGTTAAGGGAAAATAGGAAGAAGGATTCAAAAGCCTTGTTTTATATTTTCCAAGCAGTTCATGAAAGTATTTTCCCAAGGGTTGCAGCAACAATGAAGTCCAAGCAAGCATGGGACACCCTCCAAACAACTTACCAAGGCATGGCAAAAGTCAAGACAACAAAATTGGAAGTGTTGAGGAGAGATTTTGAAACACTTTATATGTAAGAGTCTGAGAATTTAGACTCATTTTTTAAACATGTAAGTAGGCTACTTACTCAAATTAGATCTCATGGCGAGACACTTGAGGAAAGAAGAATAGTTGACAAAGTTTTGAGAAGTTTGCTAGCAAGGTTTGATGCCATTGTTGCAGCCATAGAAGAGACAAAGGATCTCTCACTGTTCTCAGTGGATGAGCTCAATGCATCACTAATTTCTCATGAACACAGACTGAATAGAGCAACAAGCTCCTCATTGGAGCATGCCTTCAAGACACAAGTGTCATTTGGCCAAGGTCAAGGTAGAGGAAGATCATATATTAGAGGAAGAGGAAAAATCGCACACAGAGGTGGAAGAAGAAACCCTTCAAGATCAAATGGAAGAGGCAAAATTCAAATCTAAGTCAGGCCCAAGCTAAAATCAAGCACAAGGTGAGAGGTATGACAAATCTCAAGTTCAATGTCATTATTGTAAGAAGTATGGTCATTATGAAAATGAATGTAGAAAGACGAAATATGACATTAGTAATAAACCAAGTGTAAATTTCACAAAAGAAAATCATAACCATGATAGCATGTTTTTAGCTTGTAATGTAGCACAATAAAAACATACTGGTATATGGTATCTAGATTCAGGGTGTAGCAACCACATGTCAGGAAACATAGAAATGTTTTCAAATCTAATGAAAGTGTGAAATCTGAAGTGACATTAGGGACTGATAGCAAAGTCTCTGTCATGGGAAAAGGAAGAGTTAATATCCTAACAAAGAAGGGGGAGAAGAAGTACATCTCAGATGTTTACTTTGTCCTTGGTCTGAAACATAACCTCATAACCACTCTGACCACTTTTGACCAACAGAATGAGGCGTCTCTACCAACGTGAGGTGGTTGTGCGATTACCCTAACCGCATTTTTCCTTAGTTGTTGATCTTCCCCAATTTTTTATTAGTCGTCGATTTTGTGGCGATCCCAAGGTGAACTCAAACTAGCTGAGTAGGGATTACGCCTTCTCAAGAACCTTTGACTCACTTTGATGGGGAAACATCAGGTAATATGGTGCATGTAGTCTAACGAGGCGGAGTTCCTCAGCTGTTGATCTTCCCCAATATTTTATTAGTCGTCGATTTTGTGGTGATCCCAAGGTAAACTCAAACTAGCTAAGTAGGGATTACGCCTTCTCAAGAACCTTCGACTCACTTTGGTGGGGAAACACCAGGTAATTTGGGGCACGTAGTCTAACGAGGCGGAGGAGTTGCCCGGAAAGTTATAGAAATTCCGGTTATATTTAGAGAAAATCCAACAAGGATTTTTGTAAATCCAAATTATAGTTGTTAAAATTCAAAATTTTAAGTGTCCTAGGTGTTTTTGATGGTCCTGAATCCATTTCCACCATCAAAAACATGATTCAAACACTGCCTTTACAAGATTTTTTGAAATTTTTTTGCCTCGATTCTGACCACTTTTGACCATCCTAGCAATTCCTCCACCTCGTTAGACACTCCAATATGGTGGATTCGTCTTTTATTGTTTAATGCCCATTTTGGAAAAAAAAATATGTATATATATTTATTTATGAACGAGTTATTTTAGTGTGATTTTTTGGAAATATGTAGATTTTTTTAGTTTAATTTTTCTAAAATTTAGGAATTCATTGAAATCACAAGTTTGATTGTAACCCTTGCACAATAGAAATGTCATGGAGACTATTAGAGCCAATGGTGCGCAACAGACAAAAAATATACACAACAATTAAATCATGCACAGAAGAAACAAAAGAATAATGTGGTTCACCCAACCAATCTGGGCTACGTCCACCAAACATAGGCATCGACAACCTTTATTATCAAACAGGAGATTACAAAATAATCAATTTCCTCACAAACTCTCACCATCCAATATGTGTACGGGCATGTATTTTATAGCCAAGAGAATCTAACTGACTCATAAATCCTCTCGCAACAAATATAGGATACATTAACTCTTTCCCAACTAACTGGAGCTAATCTAGCAACAAATTCCTATTGTTGTCACACATTAGAGATTTTTGCCTAATTTATGAAACATAAAATCTCAACAATCTCTACCTTGACAACAATTAGCCTGATACCCTGTTTGTTTATTATTTTTAACTTTTTAGCAAGCCAAGAGAAGCCAAACACCATCGTAGCTTCTCCAACAAAACTGGTTTCGTGAACATGTCTACACAATTCTCCTTTGTATGCACCTTTCAAGAGAGACTCCCCTTTCAAAGATAACCTATCTTACAAAATGGTACTTGATCGGTATATGCTTTGATTTATTATGATAGGCCAGATTCTTAGCCAAATGTATTGCACTTTGAATGCAACAAAATAACTTGATGTTGTTCTGCAACCCACCAAATTCACCAAACAAACCTTTCAACCAAATCACTTCTTTGCAAGCATGAGAAGCAATAATGTATTCTGCCTCAGTAGTGGATAAAGCAACAATGTTCTGTAGCTTTGACATCCAGCTAATAACTCCACCTACAAGAGTAAAGACATACCCTGAAGTTGACCTTCTCTTATCCAAATCACCTGCAAAATCAGAATCAACATACCCGCAAAAAAATTCACTACTCTTATTGTAAGTGATACAATAACTACTTGTGCCTTTCAAATACCGAAGCACTCATTTCACTGCTGACCAGTGTTCTTTACCCAGATTTTCCATATACCTGCTGACAACCCCAACTGCATGTGAAATATCTGGTCGAGTACAAGCCATTGCATACATTAAACACCCTACTACATTGGCATATGGAATTCAAGACATATAATCCTTTTCTTCATCTGTACTAGGACATAAACTCGAAGAAAGCTTGAAATGGGAAGCGAAAGGGACTGACACAGGCTTCACATTGTTCATACCAAATTTCAAAAGTATTTTCTCAATATACTTTTGTTGTGATAGCCATAGCTTACCATTGCTCCTGTCTCTGAAAATCTCCATGGCCAAAATCTGTCTTGCTGCTCCTAGATCTTTCATATCAAATGTCCTTGCCATCTGAGCCTTCAACCTGTTGATTTCTTCTATGCTTTTGCTTGCTAAAAGCATATCGTCAACATACAATACCAAGATAATGAATATGCCATCATTCAACTGTTTGAAATAAACACAATGATCATATTCACTTCTAACATATTTCTGACTCAACATGAAAGAATCAAACTTCTTATACCACTGCCGAGGCGACTGCTTCAAGCCATATAATGACTTCTTGAGCCTGCAGACAAATTTCGCATTGCGATGCTGAAAAAACCCTTCTGGTTGTTCCATATATATTTCCTCATCTAAATCACCATGTAGAAATGCAGTCTTAACATCTAACTGCTGCAACTCCAAATCAAACAAAGCCACTAATGCTAACACAATTCTAATTGAAACAATTTTAACCACTGGCAAAAAAATCTCATGAAAGTCAATACTGGCTTTCTGAGAAAACCCTTTTGCAACCAGTTGTGCTTTGTACCTGTCTTTCGTATCATTCACACCCCGTTTTAGCTTGAAGACCCATTTACACCCCACAATTGTCCTGCCTTTTGGAAGCTCCACCAGATCCCATGTGCCGTTCTTATTTAAGGCCATCATTTCGTCCTTCATGGCTGCTTTCCACTTGTCACTTTTCGAACCTTCTAT
>APFE030539974.1:4456-24791 GCA_000404065.3 Pinus taeda | reverse complement strand
AAGGTCCAAACACATCACTATGCAAAAGCTCTAATATCTATTTCACCCTCTTACCACCAGAGGGGAAACTCACCCAATTCTACTTCCCATATACACAATTTTCACAAAAATCAAAATCCAGAGAGCTATTACTCATACCTTCTACCATACCTTTACCATGAAGTATTCGAAGGCACTTCTCTCCAATATGTCCAAGCCTTTGATTCCATAGCATGGTCTTCTCTCCAAAGACCAGTAGATTTTCTGCTCCACTTTTAGGAACCACAAAACTGTTGTGCCCATCAATAATAGTGCTACCTTGTAGCTTGTAAAAAGTTCCAATATGAACTCCCCACATCAATACTAGTTCTCTCTGAACCATCTTGCAGGTATCCTTCTTGAACACTGTTTTTACACTTGCATCATCCAGCTTGCTTATGGAAATCAGATTTCTAGCCAATGCAGGAATATGCAGAACACCCGAAAGTGTTCTAACCCTTCCACCTTGCAACTTCAACTTTACTTCTCTGCAACCAATGATTCTAGCTTTCCTGTCATCCCCAAAGAAGACATCAACACCATCATATTTCTCATATTTCTCAATCAACCATGCCTCATGATCTACATGTGTACTTGAAGAAGCCAAGTACACATCCCCACCTTCATCTGAGGTGGTTTTCACCTCTGCAGAAGCAACATCATCATATCCCTTTCCTTTATCAGGATCTTTAGATTTACAATCCATTTTGTAGTGCCCTTCCTTCTCGCATTTCCAAAACACCACCTTTACATGTTTTCCTGGAGATTTAGATCTCCGTCTAGATTTAGATCTCCCACTCAATGACTTATGTTTGTTTCTGTTCTGGGACCGTCCTCATACAGACAAGGCATCACTATTTTGGCTCTCCATATTTTTCCATCTCATCTCCTCCATCAATAAGGATGAGACTATTGCACCAAACTGCAAGGCAGTTGCATTGCTACCTATTGCAATAACTAGGCTGTCCCACGAATCTGGTAGAGAACACAACAAACTAATGCACTTATCTTCATCTAAAATTTTGATATCAACAGATGATAACTGACTTACCACAATATTAAACGCATTCAAATGCTCTGTCACCGAGTCTCCATATTTCATCCTCAGGTTATATAGCTTTTTCGTAGGAAGAGTTTATTCACCAGAGACTTAGATTGGTACAAAGTCCCTAACTTGTCCCACAAAGCCTTAGCCATAGATTCCCCTGATACATTTAGTAATAATAAATCTGAGACACACAACTATATTGTGCTCTTTGCCTTCCGATCCAACTTCTTGCATTCTTCATCAGACACTCCCGTTGGTTTAGTACCTGGATCTACCACGATCCACTGATCTTTATCCACCAACAGATCCTCCATCTTGAGTTTCCACAACTCAAAACTCTAACCACTTAATTTTTTGATCTCTATCTTTCCACTGCTCGCCATCTCTTTCACCACCAGAATCAATCTCGCGGATCTCCCACTGAACAGGGTCTACCACAGGCCCGAGCGAAACCCCTCAGCGACAAGGGTATCACCTCGAAGCCAAAACAACTCTGATACCAAATGTAGATTTTAACCCCATACAGAAATTACCTGCACATGAAAACTAAAACACAGAAAATAAAAATGTGAGAGAATAACACATAAAACACATATACACAGAGATTTTCCCCTGGATCCCAAAACTAGGACTACCAGCTTGATTTTTTTATTATGTTCCTTTCAATGTTACAATACATATTTATACATGCTGAAGCATCCAATACCATAGACCAAAAACCATCACGTCCAAAACCATGTGTGAAAATCATGCACAAAACCATAGGTAGGTCCACCCAACCTAATATAGGGTCCAAAAACAAAATTTTCTGGGGTGCTGCGCCAGACCCCATAGAGTGGGGTTACTTGCACCCCTCAAACCCCCTGTGACTCCCCTCATTATGCAATCAATGCAATTAAGGGAGCGCTTTGGCCCCCCATATAACCCCCCAGTTAACTACGTGGGCTAACTGTGGAAAGAATATAACACAACCCAACATTTCTAATCTACATCAAACTCAAGAAACCAAAATGACAATTTTAGGTGCTTCTAAGAAATCATAAACAATTATCTACTCAACAAAACATCCTAAGATATGCAATGATCAAAAGATAAATTTGTTTTTGGGGCTATGAGAGTGGGGACCTCAAACCATGATCCCATGAGAGAGATGAGGAAGAGGCCACTGTCACATTATTTTCTAAAGTATTTTCCTTCACTACTGTAACGTTGATCTACTTTTCCAACTAATGGAAGCAAAACTAACTAATCATTCAAATACTTGTAAATTAAACAAAGTAGAGATAACTTTAACAACTGATCTATCATTTTAATCTAAGAATACATGTACAAAAATAGGAACATCTTCTGCTAGGATTGGGCCCTAACCTAAGAGCTTCAGCCCTCTGAGTCAACTCAACGCTGGATCAAAGAAACCCTTTTCATTATCATGAAAATGCCAAAAATAACATGAGAATAACAATGACAATATCTTAGCTCGAAATTTCCTCTTGGCTAGAATAAGAATTTGAATCCTAATGAGTCCATAGTACTTCTTATTTATACATCTGAAGATACCAACAACTTCCTCAAAATTAGGGAGGCTTCGTTCTAAAACTCGAGATTGACTTGTCTTCAAATATCACTGGCTTGGTTGTAATGAATCGGTTGGCTTGTAACTCCAAGATGATGAGATCTGGTGGAGGAATCTTCGAGTGATTAAGGAGTTTAGGAGGGAGAGGAAATCTCATAAAATCCCTCTTGCTTGTCTACTTCGAGTTCCTACACTTGGATTAGCCCAAAACTGCTCCAAATCCTGCAATTAATGAACATTAGGCCACATTACATAACATCTCACCTTACCCTTCTCGCTAAGAAAAATATAATAAAATATCTAAATAAATGTGATAAATTTTTATTTTAATAAGATAGAGAGTGGCATTAAGGCCCATATAATTTACCTATTGATGAGCCTCATCATCACCCCCTACTAAAAGTGTTTCTCATCCTCTGAGAAACTTAGCCTGTGTCCATATATTTCATAGCTCTTGTAGCCTCTCTAACATCCCAAACCTCTATTGATGGAGTTTTCTCTTAACGATAAAACCATTCATGTTTCTCTATATCCTCCCACTACTTTCTTTCCTCTTCCTCCTTTCTACATTCTAGCATACCCAACAACAAGGGTGGACTGAGTTTCAAACCAATCCAATTGATTTTGAGTCTCTTCATTGCATTCTTATACAGTGGTGTCCTTTCTAGTGCATCTCTCATCCTCTTAGGGGAATGATACTTTATGATCCTTAGGTTGTATGGTAGGGTGCTGCATCTTCACTGGCATGGTTTCTGGCTTTCATTTCCTAGCAATCTTAAGGTGTTATCAAAATGTGCGATTGGTTGTTCTTGTGTAGCTATGTATCTTGGTGCAAGCTGAGGGATCATTGGCGATGATGTTATGAGTGCTAATGACAATCATTGAATTTATCTGTTCCGCTCTAATGTAAAGGGGCTAAGGCATGGGGTGAAGAAGCTCAACTAGAATGCGTACATCTATTTTTTCACACTTTTGATGTGATACCAATGAATTGGTATATTCAAATGGAGTTGCACCATGCTACCAATGATTGGAATGATATGAAGGACATTTTTATATTTACCTTTAACTTTGAGGATGGTTTTCAGTGTATATTTAATGCCCTTTAAGAAATTAGAGCTGTAATTTTTCAGACAACTAATGAGCCAACGACTTGGGTACAACCTGACTGGAACACGCAGTTGCAACACGCATTAGAATCCTATAATGTGATTGCTGAGGAGGGTGAGGAAGATTCACACAAAATTAATATTCTTGACTCAGAAGAACAACAGAAAGTGGAAGGACCCGATGTTAAAATATCTGATGGAATGCATCTTGTTAAGACAGGGTAGGTCAACATAGGCTCAGAGGTGGACCCCAAGTTCACACACATAGGAGATTACTGGGATGAAGATAGAGTAGGAAAGGTCATTGAGTTACTGCATGAGTACCAGGACCTGCTCCCAACGAAGTTCATGGATTTAAAAAGCACTGTGGGAGACCTAAAAATCATGAAAATCACTTTGAAGCTAGATGCAAAGACTATAGAATAACAACCGTATAGGATCAACCAAAAAGACAAGGAGAAGTTGAAGGAGGAACTTGAGAAAATGTTCCCAACTAGCATAATCGAAGCTATGGAAGAATCTAACTGGGTGAGTCCAATGGTAGTATAGGAGAAAAATACCAAGGCAGAAATAAGGATTTGTGTCGATTTAAGTAAGTTGAATGTCGCATGCCTACATGACCTCGTTCCCAACACCCTTCACAAATGAAGTTTTGGAAAATGTAGGAGGACATGAGGCCTACTCCTTTACATATGGGTTTTTTGGGTACCATCATATTAAGGTAGATCTGGAAGATAGGAATAAGACCACCTTCACTACTAAATGGGTATCCTTTCAATATACATTCATGTCATTTAGGTTGTAGAATGCACCAACTATATTTTCCAAAGTTGACGTTGCAACATTTAAAGAATTCATTCACAAGTTTCCGGAGGTTTACTTTAATCGTTGGATAGTCTTTGGACTATTAAAGAAGCATATCTCAAGTCATCACTTGATGTTGGATATATGTCGGAAGTAGAGGGAAAATTGAAGAGAATTCAACAAACATAGAGGACAATCGACCTCAGAGTAGAAGGGCTGATAACATATAAGCTCATGGAAAACATTCGACAAGCTACATAGAAATGCACAAAAAAACTTCATCCATTGAATTCTGCATACAGAGGCTTGAAAGAAAAGATCGAGGACATACCAACTGAGTGACTCGAGGAAGAGTCACATATTTGTGTTGGGAGGCTGTTGGATATGGCCCCCCAGGTCTAAATTTTTTCGGATTCAAATAAAGACTGCATTTTGAGGAGACGAGCACGATTAGCGCAGGGTTATAAGAGTCAAATGGGCTTTAGGGTGCAAGGTTACAATTTACAATCTTCCCATAGGGTCTTCAATATATGTAAATGACTCTTATACTTAAGAAAATCCCTAGAAGTACTCAATGGGTGCTTGACCTATAAAATAAAAAATGTAGGCATGAAACCCATAATCCAATAATAATAATAGATTCTTTTAATTTTATATTTACAAGAATACATTTCATACTTATGAAGACCGAAGCTAGTTAGACATTTTTCAACACCCCCTCTTAACTAAGGAGGTATTCATAATAGGTACATGGTCATTCTCAATTTGAAGATATCTCATAGGAAGATTTAGATTGGTAACCCATCTGTCTAGCATCATATTAACCCATATTTTCACATAGAAAGGCCTTGACTAACAACATTATCTGTCCACGAGATCATAACACAATGATGGAGAGACCAATGATATATAGACACCATCATCATTGTCTCCCAAGGTACATACTCCACTTGGGTGTTCACAAAGTATGACCTTCCATTGGACTATTCTTATCTTGGGTATCTAATCCTCAAAGAATATCAATCCATGACTACTCCTATCTTGAATGCACTACCACATTCTCAAAGAGTATTGAATGCTAAATGGTTACCCAATCCCCCATTCTTTCTTCCCAAGTGAAGAAAAGAATGTAGTTTCTATCTCTCCCTCTCAAAAAGGGAGGAAAAATCAAGCAAACTAAGCTTGTGCCTTAAGAATACAAGCTTCTTGCTCGAAAGTGATTTTGTCAACATGTAAGTCACATGTTCATCAATGGAGATATATTGTAGCTGCAACACACCATTTTGTACTAGCTCTCGAATATAGTGGTACTTGTTGTTGATGTGCTTTGTCCTTCCATGAAGCATTGGATCCTCAGACAAACGAATATAACTAGTGTTATCAAAAGGTATCACTGTAGGGTTCTTCGGTCTTTCAAACAAGTTGGATAACAACTTCCTTAACCATACTACTTCTCTTCTTACTTCACATGATGCAACATAACTTCATCACTACTCAAAGTAACAGTGTCTTGCTTTCTACTCATCTATGAGACCATGGAGGATCCTAAACTAAAACATCCTCTTGTAGTGATTCTATGATCCTGCTCACTACCTCCCTAATCAGAATCTGTATATCCAATCAATTGTACATCATTCCTTCTATGATATTTCATACAATACTTGATGGTTCCTTGAAGATATCTCAAAATATGCTTTGTTGCTATCCAATGATCATGCTTTGGCTCCACTTGTAATTGTATGAGTACATTTACTGCAAAACATATATCTGGTCGAGTATTCACCAAGTACATCAATAAGCCAATGAGTGGCCTATACCTAGAAAAATCCACAAGGCTTGATTCAAAATTCCTTAGTCGCTTCAAGTTTGTGATCATCAAAGTGGTCATAGGTTTACAGTCCATCATTTGGAACTTCTTTAGAATCACAATCACATACTTTCCTTGACCCAAATAGACTTCATTTGGTCCTTGTAGACTTCTAGTCCCAAATAGTAATGCATCATCCCAAGATCCTTGGTGTCAAATTCTATTGCCAGTTTCTTCTTACATTCTTCAATTCAACCTTCTACACCTGTTAAGAAAATATCATCTACATACAAAATAATAATTACAGGTTCATTAGTTACATCCTTAATATAAAAATTTGAGTCATCAAAACTTTTTGTGAAACCTATACTCTATAGGTATGGATCCATTCTAGCATACCATGCCCTTGGTGCTTTCTTGATGCCATATAATGCTTTCTTCAATATGCAAACATATTCATTCCTATATTTGAATTCAAATTCCAAGGGTTGTTCTATATAGACTTCTTCATCTATAGTGCCATTCTGAAACTTAGTCTTGACAACCATTTGGTGGATGTTCCATTGTATCGATGCTACCAGAGAGACTAATTATCGAATCTTGTATATCTAGTTTTTGGAGAAAATGTCTCTTCATAGTCAATGCCTTCAAGTTGAGAGAAACCCCTAGCCACAAATATTTCTTTATACCTATCTATACTTCCATCAGTGCATGCTTGACCTTATAGATCCACTTGGAAATAACCACAAATTTATCTTTGGGCCTAGGTACTATCTCCGAGACTCAATTCTTCATTATATATTGATACTCTTCATTCATGGAATCCTTCCATTCTCGATGTTCTACAGCCTCTTCAGATGTGGATGGTTATGCTTCTATTAATTTTTTCATGTATGGAGCATACCCAAAATATTTCTTGGGTCTTTTACTTTCTCTAAATGATCCTTGCGTTGCCACATGACCTTCTGCATCAAGTAGTGTGGATTTCAACCAATTAGGTATTTTCCTTATTTATCGAATGACCACGAGTTGGACTGGTTCACTAGGCCCTTCTTCTTCATGGTGTGATGCCACTCCTTCCTTGTCAACTTTCTCCTCAAATATTGGAAGTTCTTCATGATTAGAATTTATAGAAAGTTATTTTGACTTCTTGAATTCTATACTCTCATCAAGTATGACATCACGACTAAATTCAATGTGATGACCATCTTTCATATATATTTTATAAGCTTTTGATGAGTTACTGTACCCAAAAAATATACTCTTCATATCGAAAGGATCCAATTTCTTTCTTTTTTCCTTTGGTATATGAATATACACAAGATACCCAAAGATTCATAGATGATATACAGATGGATTCTTTCTAGTGATCACTTCTTCTGGAATCCTGTTATCTAGATATTTGTGAAGACATCAATTCTGAACATAGACCATTGTCTTTGTTGCGTCTCCCAATAGAAATCTAGGTAGATCTTGATCATGCAACATTTCTTTTACACTTTCTTCAATAGATCTATTCTTTCTTTCTGCAACTCCATTTTGTTCGTGATTGTATGGGACTATTAGCTCCCTCTTAATCCTAGACTCCTTACAAAATGTTATAATCTCTTTGGATATATAATCTCCTCCATTACTAGATCTTAGTATCTTGATTCTTATTTATGTAAGGTTCTCCACTTTGGCCTTGAATTCTTGAAATTTTGTAAATACTTCATCCTTGGTTTTCATTAAGTAAGCCCATGTCTTTCTTCAATGATCATCTATGAATGTGACATAGTATAGGTGGCCTCCAAGTGATTTTGGAGTCATAGGGCCACACACATCAAAGTGAGTGAGATCCAAGATTTATTCCAACTGTGAAGAACTGCTTCCAAATGGTCGCTTGGTATTCTTGGTCAATGTAATCCCCCATACTTAAATTCAAAAAGAGTCAAGGGATCTCTACTTGAATGGTTCATGAGGCACAATACTTGCTAAGGTTTTGCAAATGCGGTAGCAAGCTAAGTGGGCCTGATTGTGGGGAAAAACTCCACAGTTAAGCGCGCTTGAGCCAGAGAAGTTCTAGGATGGGTGACCTCCTGGGAAGTCCTGGTTACCGGGTGCAAGTCCCGGAAGTGATGATTGATGCTATGTGATTTGTTCTCCACTTTTCACTAGTTTCAATCCCACTTCTTCACCCCTATGAGCATCACCCGATGCAAAGAAGTGCTAAGTGAACTATTCAAAAATCATGAGAAATTAGTCAGTTATGACTACCTCTCATGGAAATGGTCATACCCGATGCAATGAGTGCTAAGTGAGCTATTCAAAAATCATGAGAAATTAGTCAGTTATGACTACCTCTCATGGAAATGGTCATACGTGAATGACTTACTTAACGCAGTTGAATCCCAAAACTATATCTAATATAATACACTGCGTAATCCCCCATACTTAAACACTTTCATTATCTCCCTTTAGATTCGAGATTCATCTAATATGGAACTTAAAGTTGGAAGTATTTTGAAATGTATATGACCAAACCTTTGATGAAAAAGTTCACATGGACTAATTGCAGTGTGAATGAGAGCTTGGTTTATAAGAGATATTAATCTGTAAATACTTCCTTCTCGGATACCAATAAATTTATCTTGATCTATGCTTGAGGCTTTTCCCCAAAAAACTACTTTTCCATCAATGAAGGCTACTCTATCTCCTTTGTCTTGTAAACTTGAAATAGAAATTAAATTTTTGTGCAAACTTGGAACAAATAGAATGTTGTTGAGGTGTATGTTTCTTTCATCATCTAGTTTTATGGAATTTGATCCAATTCCCTTCACAAGATATATTTTGTTGTCTCCAAGTTCTATGGAATAAGATGATTTTCCCTTCGACAAGGTCTTCAATTGGTTGGAGTGGCCAGTCATGTTCCTTGATGCACCACTATCAATTACCTAGATGTCTTCATCTTGGAATGTACCAGAGAGAGCCTAGAAGAGACCTTCATCCCTTTCATTGATTGATTCCTTCTTTTAAGAGAATAAGAAACTCCATGCTTCCTTGAGACCTTTCTTTAGATGGCTTGCAATTTTCTTTATGAACTCCTTCTTTATAGAGGATATCTTCATGATGCCCTTAGGGAACCAAAGCTCCAATACCATGTTGATAATTCAATAGGGAAATGAATATCTTAATTCTCTTAACTTTATAATTGTTTGTCTTATATTTTACTTATTAGCTTTTTTTGTTATTATTCCAAAGTACAATACATCAAACAACTACCAAAACAATAGGAACAGTGACACAATATATAGGCTACAAGCCAGGGCCAAAACCCCTCCTCCTGAGGGTAAAACTCATAAATATATTCTCTTCTTATAGATATTTCAATTGACTAATATCGTGACATAGAGACTTAGACAAATACTCTCCAAGATCAAGTCTACCGTGGCCTCCTACTGCAATATCTTTGATCTCCCAGTAGATATGAAATCCCACTCCCCAACAACTACTACAACTAATGTTTCTTCTCTTGGAGACTTCAATGTCCCACCAATAGCCTTCCTCTTGAATTTTCTTGACTTGTATTGAGTCTTAGGGCTAATGAAATTCCCTATGAGACCTTCGCTTTCTTTTCCTCCTCTTTTTCTTCCAAGATTGAAAAACTAAAACTCCAAATGTAGAAACCCTATCTTCAATCTTCCTAAGAGACATAGAGAAGGCCCATAAACAATTCAACTTCTTCAACTTCCTCCTCTTCATAGTTCCTTCTTCGACTTCTTCTTCTTCTTCTGCTTCTTTACATATCAAGAGATGAGTGAGTGACTCAAATGGAGGACATGTTCCTCTCTATATATAGGCTTCTTCAAGGGTGGAGGTGGCTCTTCATGTAGGATGACTTGACATCTCGTTTAGGATGACTTGATCTTGGAGGTTTTTGGCACTTTAAAGACAATTTTCTTTTTCTTTTTTTAAATTTACAATGTTCCCATAGGGTATTTAATATATGACAATGACTCTTATACCTAGGACAAACTCTAGAAGGAGTCAATGGGTGTTTGACCTAAAAGAACTTGAGCATGAAACCCATGCTCCAATAATAATAATAACTTCTTTTAATTTTAGATTTATGAGAATACATTTCATACTTATGAAGACCAAACCTAATTACACAATTTTGAACTAGTGATATAAGTTATATAACTACATTAGTTATAATTTAGTTGTTAAATTGATAGTAAAAGAATAGTTATTTTGTATTATTCATAAACATTAATTAACTTGTCCTTACAATTTAATTTAATACTAAATCACAAATTATAGATCTTCCCAACTCCATTTTTGTTCTACAAAAGAAAACAATATTGTCTAAAATAAGACATTGTTTGAGAGATAACATTAACAATTTTGTTCCATATTCCCCCACAAACACAATTGCATTCAACTCTATAGCAATCATGTACAATGCTCATGAACTTTGTAAGAGACAAATGTTTGTGCAAAACAAGATTCTTGGAATTGACATCTCATTCAATTGAAACTAAGTTTCTCCATATCAATTTGAACCAAACAATGCCAAAAAAAAAAATTATAAAGGTTCATTACATCCAATTAGGTAGGATGCTCACCAGAAGGCACCATTTTAGCACAACATTTTCACTTTTATTTCTATTTTTTTATGAAGTCTTTAATTTATCAACACACAACATGTCAATAACTCATACTCCACTTAGCTATATTTGAATTAAGCAACAAGTACTAACTACCATATAACACTTTTTTTAAGTCTGCAAAGAATATTAAAATTGATTAAAATTTCCAACACTAAACAAAAAGTTATTTTGACAAATAATAAAAAATTCCCCGGATTTGACTAAAATCAATCATTTTCATTTAAAATAAAATGTATTTACTTATTCAAAATATGAATAAAATTCCTATTAAATATTGGGTTAACCTATTTAATTTGGATTTTCAATTTTATTATATTATTTTTAATTAAAAAGATAATCAATTTTATTCCATATTTATTTGAAATTCCTCACCGTTATAATTATTTAATATTAAAAACTAACATCCATAGCGTATATTTTTTATAAGGACTATGTGTATTAAGGTCATGTTATGGTATGTGACAAGCTGACATACCCTGAGAAGTCTGAGTTCCTCAAACTAAAGATTTAAAACAATGTAATCATATGGAACTGCATTAATTTAAGCAAACCAAAATAAAAATTAAAGATTGATATATAGATCTTTCAAATTAAATTAATTTAAAATACGTTTATTAAATTAATTAAAAATAATTTTGATATTAATTTTTGTAAATTTTGTGTCAACGCGAGTATTTGATGGATAAATTTGCCAAAATAATTATAATTAAATTAAATAAATGCATTGAAATATTATAAATATAATTAAATTAATATTAATTCAAATGTAATTGATAGGCATTAATAAATTAAAATATGATATTAGAGAATACTTTAACATATATAAAATTAATGATTTTTTTGGGTCGGAATCGACAATTACTATTGGGGGTAAGATTGTGAGTTTTTAACTTGAATTAATGAAGTATTAAATAGAAATAAAAAATAAATGAAATCTAATTTTTCTTATCATTAAGTTTTATTAATTTACATTTTTGCTGTTTTAAAATTTTTCCATTTCATTAATTTTGTTAGTTTTTTACAATACAATTTATATATTTGGGAATTATTCTCACATCTATATGTACAAGTTTAATATTGTCCATAGCCACATCTTCAGTGCAATCAATAAATCTATCTCTACATGTTTAATGTTGTACTATTTATAAACATTAATTATCTTGTCTTTACAATTTAATTTAAAAAATAATTAATACTAAATCACAAAATCATATATCTTCACAATTCCAATTGTTTAAAATGGGACACTATTTGAGAGATAACATTAAAAGTTTGGTTCCATATCCCCACAAATATAATTGCATTCAATTCTATAACAATGATGTACAATGCTTATGAACTTTGTAAGAGACAAATGTTTGTGCAAAACAAGATTCTTAAAATTGACATCTCATTTAGTTGAAACTAAGTTTCTTCCTATCAATTTGAACCAAACACCACTATCAAATAAATAAAGTTATAAAGATTCATTACATCCAATTAAGTAAGGTTCTCACCAAAAAAACACCTTTTTAACACAACATTTCCACTTTTATATCTATTTTTTAATGAAAACTTTAATTTATTAGCACAAAAAACCTTTTGCGAAAATTGACTTTTATCAACCATTTTAATTTAAAATAAATTTATTTATTATTCAAAATGTAATAAAATAATTTGGATTTTTAATAGTTTTATTATATGTATTTTTAATAAAAAAATATAATCATTTTATTCTATAATTATTTTAACTCTCGATTGTTTATAATTAATTATATAATTTTCATAATTAAAATTAATTATCCATAACAAACTGATTTAGAATAGACATTGACATAAAGTGTAATAAGTAAACAGTGACACAAAGTGTATTTTTTAGTGCACTATGTAGTATTAGGGTCACAAGTTGTAAATTTTGTGAACAAAATCTAGTCATGGTACTGGTTCATTTTGACACCGTATATACTAGGTTTCAGTTTCTCAAACTAAATATTAAATGTGTAGTCATATCAAAATTGGCACAAATTAACAAACCAAAAATAAAATAAATATTGATAATATATATCTTTCAATTAAATTAATAAATATTTCTATTTAAATTTAATGTTAAAATATTAAAATTTGATTTAAAAAATTAATTTTAATATTAATTTTTGGTTGAAAATTTTTTCAGCTGCAAGTATTTCGATTAGATAACCTTATAGATATATAATTCCTTTTTTAAGCGATAAATTTTTCTACTCAGAATTAATAATTAACATAAATCCACTAAACATATTATGAAAAGATAACTAAATTAATAGTTCATTTCCAAATTAATTAATAGTATTAATGAAATTATATATATATATAGACAAAATACCTTAGCATATATTATCATAATTATAGAATTAATAAAGGAAATTATTTTCCTATTGGAATTGACAAATTAAGATTTAGGATAAGATTGCGAGGTTTCATTGAATTGAAGTATAGAATTAATAAATAAATCTACAAAGTTTATATTATTAAATTTTATTTTTTTATTAAAACTTTTCCATTCTTATTAAATTTATTAAATTTTTTATAATATTTACTCACATATTTAAGAATTGTTTTCACATTTGTATGTATAAATTTAATATGGTTCATAATTATATTTTCAGTTCCATCAATAAACCCATATCTACATAACATTGTAGGGATAAATATATATAATGAATTCTAATTTGAAATATGAAATTTTGTCGCTTATAATAATGTGAGTTTGACAAAGTTTATATTTTCAAATTACAATTTACAATAATTACTTATTTTTGTTTTATATAATTGTTATATATTTCAATTTCTCCCGTACTTTTTTATTATTATTGTCCAATTTTTTAATTTCACTTTTTATAGGTTTGGTTTTTTAATTAGGCTTTGTTCTTTATTTTATTTATTAGAATGTTAAAAATAATAAATTCATATAAATTCAATTATATTTTATTAATTATTTTTTTTATTTTAATTAATTTCCAATTAAATTAAATAAGAATATATACCCAAGTTGTCTAATTAAAAGATGAAATGGTCATTTTGAAGCATTTTTTTCTAGTCATTTTTGTCTAAAATTTTGGAGATTTTTAAGTATCATAAATTTTAATTTTAAGTTGTTAATCTGCAAAATTGAGTACCCCTTGGTTTTTTAGGGTGTCGAATCCAACATTTTCTCTGGTCAATTTTGTTTAAAATTCTTGAGATTTTAAGAATCTTAAATTGTAATTTTAAATTGTTTAATCTACAAAGTTGAATGACTCTTGGTTTTTTAAGGTGTGGAATCCATTTACCCATTGAAGAATTTGAAACTATATTAAATCACACTCTTGTTCAAATATGGCTCAATCTTGCCCAAAAAAACCATTTCTTCAATTAGCTAGATTATACCATGTAAGTTAAAATTCATATGAATCATGCAAATGCAAATTCAAATCATATGTTATGATATTTTTATATATTTTAATAAATTGCAAAATAAATTGAAATGAAAATAATAGTGAATACTCTTATTCATTTAATATGATTATCATTTTCTTTTAATTTTAATTTTTTTCTCCTTTATGATATGAAGGTGACGGGTTTGAAACTCGTTGGGAAAAAAATTATCCATGTTAAGGGCTCATGTGGCTCAGGTCCACGGGGGCTTCACCTATGTGGGTTCATATTAGGGATATAAATTTGAGAAAAAATGACATAATATATTGGGGGATATGTAGGGGGTAAAGTATTTTTATATTGACAAGTATAAAAAATGGAGTTTAAAGATAATGAAAAAATATAAAGGGGTATAAAAAATGATAATGAAAAAATTGATACCTACAATATATAGTGAAAATAGGGATTTTTAAAATTGGGAAGGTGTATTGGCTTCATATTGGTAGGTGGTTAAATAATGTGATTTTTAGTGGTATTTTCCAATACGTAGTTAGGATTATTGTTTAGTATGACAGGAATGGACATGATATGTTAGAGGTTCATTAAGTGAAGCCCCAATGCTCAAGTGGGGTGCAATCCCCCATTGATTTTGATGGCTTAGATGCCTCTCGATCCAGGTTTCTCAAGCAAAAGATTAAGCTCGTAAGGTTCACAAGGTATTGAATAGACTATGATCATGTACATTGATTATCAATTCAATTCCCACCCTTATTCAGATGTATTCTCAACATGACCATGATGTAGCCTCAACTTAAAAAAAACAAAAAATATTTTTTTCTATTTCTTTATTTTATTTAATTCATTAAATGTTTATTGTATATTTCATTTACTAGAGATTAATTAAAACTTGTAGGAATCATACAACTTCAAATTGCATTGCTTTATTCATTAAATGAAAAGAATAATTAATATTCTTATTCTTTTACTATGATTATAATTTAAAAAAAACATTTTTTATCTTTATTTTATGTAATCTATTGAATGTTCATCTTCTATTTCATTTGCCAGAGATTAGAGAAAAGTAGTAGAAATCATAAACATCAAATTATATTGTTTTCTTCTAAAGTAGTAGAAATCATAAACATCAAATTATATTGTTTTCTTCTGTGGCTCATGAATGACCATGTGTTATGTGGCCCATGAATGACCATGTGTTAATACTTTTACATGGTTAAAATAATATGATATGTGTGTGTGGGGGATACTTAATTTTTTTTTTGGCTATTTTATGGAAATCTAGTGCTTGAAGGAAACACATGGCTTGTTGGAAGGGTGACCATTCTATCCATATCTTTAATGAAAATGTTAAAATAAGCTAAGTCACAAATACAATGTGGCTTCAAAATGAAGAAATCCATATCCAACTTTTTAAAGGCTTTCTACATCTAAATAAAAAAACAAAGTCCAATGTTTTGTTTTTGTTTTTAACCTAGGTGAGTTCGTAACTTGTAATTGTAGGTTTTAACCCTATACAGAAATTACTTGCATACGAATTCTAAAACAAAGAAAATAAACAATGCGAGAGCATAACACATAAAACACATATGCACAGAGATTTTCCCCTGGATCCCAAAACCGGACTACCAGCTTGATTTTTGATTATGTTCCTTTCAATGTTACAATACATATTTATACATTGCCTGAAGCATCCAATACCATGGACCGAAAAAAACATCGCGGTCCAAAACCATGGACAAAAAAAACCATTGGTAGGTTCGCCCAACCTAATATATGGTCCAAAAAAATATTTTCCTGGGGCGATGCCTCCGACCCCGTAGAGGGGCTACCCGCCCCCCCTCAAACCCCCCGGACAGTGGGGCTACCGCCCCCCTTGTGACCCCCCGCTGCACAATCGGCGCAACGAAGGGGGGGCTCCGCCCCCCCTCTAACGCCCCAGTTCACTATGTAGGTTAGTCATGGAAAGAATATAACACAACCCAACAGTAGTAATCTAGGCTAGGCCCAAGATCAAAACTAGATTATATCCAAAAACCACTAAGAGTATATCCAACAACTTGTAAGCTAGATATACTAGGAATTTATGACTTAGCAAGAGTTGAGACTCCACAAGGGTGTTTCACTGTTCTCCTTAAGCCTTAGAACAACCGACCAAAGATGTCCCATGTTGGATTTGAAACTCGGTGGAGGGGATAACCTCCCATTGTATCCAACACTTAATCGTCAATTGTTGAAAATCTAATGACTCGAGATGCAACTTCTACCAAGGTATAAATTCTCACTATAATGATATTCTTTGTGAAAACATGATAGTTGTGAACCTTTTATGAATATACAATTTTCAAGTAATAATTGTGGCTTTTAGTAAATTTAAATATTTCTATCAGTTGAAAATATGATAAATCCTTTACATCTAAGTTGATTTCAAGAAAATAAGTTCTAAGGAATCATTTCCTATTAAGTATTATTTCAATATAAAATAGTTGAACCAAGTTATCTTTTTTCCTTTAACAAAATAATTTTAGCATAGTCGACAAGCAAATAGAGTGTATCACTGTTTTCTTGTAATCGTCATATCACGTTTTTTTTATTGGTAAACAGGAAACAACCTACTAGAGAGTATTAAATTCTTTATACGCAAGCCTATATTAGACTCCAAAATTAGTTTTATCCCAACATGCAAAGCATCTAGTTATAATAGGGAGTGCCAATAATGTCTCTTGTGATATACTTTGAACACTATTTTATAAACAATAGTAAAAAGAAAAATTGATAACATAATTAAAAAAACACCTAAATTAATAATCATGACCCTAAATTAATAATCATGACTTTGTTGTAAAACTGCAAGTTCTACATGCATAAGGCTATTTAAAGTTTAATGGTTTTCTTCTAGTATATTTTCTTCTAATTTACAAATAACTAGAGCCATAAGGAACTATTAAAGTGAAAAAATTAGAGCAATAAAGAAAAATTAGAGTGAGAAAATCTATTTCAATTTAGAAAAACATAAATAAAAAATATATCCCTACAATGGGATGTTTGTAAAACAAAATTAAATTACAATTATTTGTGAAAACCAAAATGTTAATAGAATATAATAGAGCATAAATCCAAATATTTATGAAACACAATTGAATTACAATGGTGTGTGGAAACCAAAATATTGATAAAGTATAATAAACCATAATTCACTATCCGAGAAAAAATTCTACTCTCTTTTTACGACATATCCAACTTATATTTCCTTTAATGCTCCCTTTCGGTATGCTAATTTGTAAGATTATTCTATAACAGTTCTACCGTGTAAGTTATTGCCTAAAATATATTAGGCAAACATGTAAATATGTTTTGCAGAGATAATAACGTTTTTTATTTAAATCTTAACTTTTTATTTAGTAATTTAGAAAAACAATTTAGTTGTTTAATAAATGAATTTTATGAAAGCGTGCTAATTAATTAAAAAATTAATAAAATTGATGTAACACAAAAATTAATGAATTAAAACAATATATAAATAGATGAATGAAGATGGTGGTAGTTTTCCTCTGCTTCGATGGTGAGATTTTATTCGTATCCCGATAGAGATTAGATGGCAAAAAATGGTTTTGATTTCGGCAGAATATCATAATAAATTCAAAAAATTAAATATGTATTGTAAATTAAAATTAATTTTCAATTTTTAAAAAATTAAATTATGATAAAAGTAATTTAATTTTGATAAGAATTATAGATATTTAAAATAAATGAAAAAGTTATATATGGCGAATGAGTAATGAATTTTGAAAATTAAAAACTCAAAATATGTATACAAATTGAATTACAAAATAGTCTCATAAATTTGGAAATAAAAGATGGTTAAGAGCTTTAGAAAATAAAAAATTCATACGAAATGATAAGTTTCATTCTGATAACCAGCGCCTTACATCTGTTCTGAAAATATTAACATGTAACACATTGCCATGATGTCAGGTATTGCATCAGGCTTACATCATTACGACCTGTAGATTTGACATGCTGGCAATTCTCCACAATGTCTGAGCTTATCTTCCTACTTTTGGAATGTTGGAGCTGTTATCGCTCCATTCCATTGCTTTGGGTTCACTCCATTCCAACGATGAACTGACACGGGCGGCCAACGAAGCATCACTTTCAATAGCAGTCTCCTCTGAAATTGAAATACCAGAAATATCCTCATGATTAATAGCCTCTTTAAGCTCGGCCACTACCTCACTCACGCTGGGCCTACAAGACGGTTCAAGCTGAACACATCTCATACCTACTTTCATAACTCCAGCCATCGATTTCATGCTGTAACTTCCGCCCAACCTCTTGTCTATGATTTCTCTTATTTTTCCACCATCTTCATCCATCTCCATTACATACGGTGTCACCTGTAATTATCACAAGTTAGCCATTAGGGGAAGATGCACCACTAAATATTTATATTTTGGGAGATTGATGGTAGGATTCCTTACCCATCTGACGATGTTTAGTTCATGCACAGGGAGTTTTAGATCTATAGGTGGTCTGCCGCATATGATCTCTAACAAAACCACTCCAAAACTGTACACATCACTCTTCTCTGTCAACATTTGCGTGTTGTAATACCTGAGTTCACATACATTTGGAAGTTAATAAGCATGGTAAAAATAAAAGATAAAAGCAATTCTGTTTTTATATTTTTTTAATTTTATTTTATTTAAATAAGAAATAAAATCAATTAATACATCATTTCCAATCTTTAATTACTTAAAAAAATAAATTATGGATTCTAATAATATTTAATAAAAATTATATGACTATATTATATTATAATATTTAGTCGTAAACTATTTTAAAAAATAGCTTATTGATTCATATGTGCATTTTTAATTTAATTTTTGGTTTGAGAAAACTAGGACCCAAGAGGCATCTAAGCCATTAAGATCACAACACTAACACCTACATAATCACCAAATAATTTAAACAATACACCTTATATATATATATATATATATATATATATATATATATATATATATATATATATATAATAATAATGATGATGATGATGATTAATGTCCATTAAGACCAAGGGGTTCTAGACCTTAAGAAGAAGAATCTAATTGTAATTCTTTAGAATCTGACTTAAGAAGCCAAGAAGATTGCAAGTATGGCAAACATTAGGGAAATGAGAGCTGGGGGACAGCCTAAAAGAAAGTTCTTTTCATGCTCCACACTTTAGTAAAGCTCACAAATTCTATCATCCCATGGAGACTTGGGAGTAGACCACTCCCATTTCACTTCGGAGTTCATGAGAATTAGTTCTAATCTTAGGATGTTTCATAAGATTTCATGAGAATTAGTTTTAATCTTAACCATATTCATCTTTTTCTTCAAGTTAGTCAAAACCGAAAAATAATTCTGGTTCTCACATGTGAGATTAATCACCTCCTTATAATATCTAAGATTCCTTAATTCCTTATATATATTAATTATTATTAACCTAATTTATTGTTATTTTATTTTATATAAATCTATACAAACTGCTATTCACATTATAGAAAATAATAAATTGATAATCCTAAATTAAAATACATTTTATTTCTATCTAACAATAATCGAATAAACTCACTGTAATATAAAACATTCAATTTCATTTTACATCAATTATATTGCAAAGTTGTAACTCAAATTATAGGTATGTGATATACTCTGGATCGAGGTATCCTGCGGTTCCTTTCACTGCAGTGGTGACATGGGTAGCCTCACCATCAATTGTCACCCTTGAAAGACCAAAATCGGCTAGTTTTCCATTCATCCTGCTGTCTAAAAGTATGTTGGCGGTTTTGATGTCCCTGTGAATTATCTTTGGAGTGGAACCAACATGTAGATATTCCAGTCCTTCAGATACGAACCACAGGTTAATTGTATCTTAACATCCATAATTTG
>APFE030539971.1:0-15321 GCA_000404065.3 Pinus taeda | reverse complement strand
CAAAGCAAGACTTGTTGTGAAAGGCTACAAGCAGCAACAAGGCAAAGACTATGATGAAACCTTTTCACCAGTAGCAATGATGGAAACAGTAAGGACAGTGTTGTCTATTGCAGCACAACACAAATGGAAGATTTATCAGATGGATGTTAAATCTTCATTCCTAAATGGAGTGTTAAAAGAAGAGGTTTATGTTGAACAACCTCCAGGCTATGAAGTTAAGGCCAAGAGCATAAAGTCTGCAAACTGAAGAAGGCTCTTTATGGGCAGAATAGATGCTTATTTGATTGAGAATGGATTTGATAAGTGTGATGGTGAACCCACACTCTACATAAAGGAGAATGACGGTAAGATTCTTATTGTTGTTTTATATGTAGATGATTTGATTTTTACTAGCAATGATGCTTTTCTCATTGCTGATTTTAAAGCAGTCATGAAAAATGAATTTGAAATGGCTGATTTGGGCTTCTTGAGATATTTTCTTGGAATTGAAGTAGACCAAAGTGAAAATGGTGTTTTCATTTCTCAAGATAAATATGTAGAAGCAGTGTTGAAGAGATTTAACATGCAGAATAGCAAGGCAGCTGTAACTCCAACTGTAGTGGGGTTGAAATTGACCAAAGAAGACAGCAGCAAGAATTTTGATCCAAAATTGTATAAGAGCATAGTTGGTAGCCTTATGTACTTGACTGCAACTAGGCCAGACATTATGCACGTTGTGAGTTTAATCTCCAGATTTATGGAAAGACCGAAAGAGACTCATTGGCAGGCAGCCAAGAAGATTCTAAGGTATGTGAATGGAACGAAGGGGTTTGGTATTTTATACTCCTCTTCTGAAAGTTTCATGTTGAAAGGATACACTGACAATGATTGGGCTGGAAGTGTTGATGATAGGAAAAGCACATCGGGATATGTGTTTTATATGGGATCGGGAGCCATCTCATGGGCTTCCAAGAAGCAACCAATTGTGTCTTTGTCAACAGCAGAGGCAGAGTATGTGGCAGCAACAGCGGCAGCATGCCAAGAAGTATGGCTGAGAAGAGTTATCAGAGATTTGTGTCATGAACAAGAAAAGGGCACAACCATTTACTGTGACAATAGCTCTGCAATAGCATTGTCTAAAAACTCTGTTTTTCATAAAAGAACAAAGCACATAGATACCAAATTTCACTTCATACGTGAATTGGTTAACAATGGTGAGATTGTTTTGCAGCACTGCAGAACAGAGGATCAACTAGCTGACATCTTGACAAAACCATTGGGAAAGAGAATTTTTGATCATTTCAGGAAATCCCTGGGTATGCAGAAAAACCCACCAGTTGAAATTAAAGGGGAGTGTTGGAATGATAATTTAAACTGCCGTGGAGCGACAGCGACCGCAGCATACTGTCTCCAGAAAACCTCCATTTGAGCTCCCTGCGATGCGATCAAGTCGCAGATCGCATATCGCACATTTTCTTGTTAACCTTCGTTGCATCCCTTCTATTGTCTGTGATTGCGATTTCGCGATGCCATTTGATTGCATATCGCAAATCACATGTTTTAGACAATTATGGCAGCGGCGACACATCTTTTCTTTTCCTCCGATACGATGGTGCGATGTTGTGATAAGCCATGCATTAAATTCAGATAGGATATTTTCAGCCGTGTAATTAATGATATTTACGGCGGTTGGTAAATGTAGGTGAAATTTTTAATTCTATTGTTTTCTATTTTACGAAAGTATGGGCACAAGCAACACGTATCAAAGATTTTTGTTGTGTTGTTCATCATATATATGAAAATTGCAAAGGCAGATATAGTAGAGAGAAGAATTGAACAAGGAGAGCCTTTTTTCTGTAACGCACAGCAGTGCTGAGACTCTAATTTTTCTGAGATAGTGAAATTAGTTTCTGAAACTGAAGCGTTCCTGTTGTAATCCCTATGAGTAGAGGAAGACTATTTTGTAACAGTTTTTTTTGTTGTTATGATTAAGATCCTGAATCAAATAACAGAGCGTTGTTTTCTGTGAAATTTCTTTTGTTTTTGAAATGAACAGAAATTTCCAACACTAATCAAATCAGGCCAGCATTGAACAAGCTATTTGGGTTTAAGAAAAACAGAAAAGATCTATACTAAAAGTAATAATATAGCATAATAATAATAATGGGGAGGGTGACTGAGTTTACAACAGCCTGAAGACAACTCCGTACACATAATCTTCATGGTGTATCTCAGTGGATTCTGAAAATATACTCTTTCTCTTGCAATTTCATAGAAATTTGTGGCTCGTTTTAGTTGGGAAATGCGATTTATTTGAGGTTGTGAACTGCTTGCAGAGGTTTGGGCATTTCTGATGTGTCGACAATCGATTCTAGTGGGAAAACATGATTTACTCATGGTTTTCAACTGCCATTTCAGGTTTCAGATAGTTCCATATTGATATGTACGTTAGAAAATTCATTATCAATCAAAATAATAAGAAATTCCTATATGGGGATTTAAGATGTGGTTAATACAACATAAGAACCTCCCTTGAGACTGTTGAAGCCAAGGTTTCAATGCCATTGTGGCCATGAATATGATATTATTAACAGTAGTGGGCCGCGTGCCCAGTAAAATATATTCTATATTCCACTTCAATTCTTAGCAGTCATGAAAACGTTTGAAATATTCTTTCTCGTCTGTTCAGTAATAAAAGAAATGCCTGGGTGTAGAGGTGATATGTGGCACTGAGTAGTCACCCGTTTGAAACAGTAAGTAAAAGTTTAGTCATGTGCCGGTGTGGTTAAGGTGGAATGCTATGCTGTGTGATTTTGACCGTTTAAATATTCAATTTATAAGTTAGGGTTACCCATCATTCACATTACCTAGCAAACCCAGAAAAAAAGATTTTCTTTCTAAACTCCACTTAAATTGTTTTTTATTTTAGATAGCTTTATATCGATATAGAGTTTAGTTTAAAGTTTTAGGTCAATTAGTTGCGATACTGTTGTTCAAGATTTGACTGTAACAGTCATCCGTTATCTTCTCTAAATAAACAGTGATTCAGTTTAACTCTGTTAAGTAAACTAGTTTAGGCCGACGACTTTTCGAATGGTGTAATACGCGAAAAACATCACCTAATTTGTCGATGATAATTTTAATTTTTCACGAAATTGTTCATCTTCCTGCCAGCGATTTCTTGGCATCTCTTACGTTTTGTGAATCGACACTCTCGCTGGGGATCTGTTCTTGCTTGTGGGTTTTGAGGCTGCGGATCGCATCTCCATGGATCAAGTTGTTCAGTCGTTGCAGTCTCCTGGTATTGATACTGAAGACAGCACGTCTAGATTAAAAGAAGACGGCATGTCAAAATTAGAAGGCATTTTGAACTATGAATTCAGAAACAAATGCCTCCTAAAAGAAGCGACAACACATTCATCTATTAATAACACTGAATCCTATGAGAGGCTGGAGTTTGTGGGGGATTCGGTTTTGGGTTACCTCATAACAAAGCATCTCTACACAGCTTACCCTCATCTGCAGCAGGGCACTTTAACATTCTTGCATTCTCGGAATGTTGACACTGAGAAGTTTGCACGAGTGTGTGTAAAGCACGGATTTCATCAATACCTCCTGCTCAATTCACCGGCTCTGCAACGGATCGTAAGTTACTGTGCCACTTCAATCTAGCGATTCCCCATTTGATTTTATCTGATAATGAAGATGAATGAGATAACCCTTTGTTGTGCAGATCGAGGACTTTGTGAAAGATATTGAAGACGAATCCAAATCCTTCCGTTGTGGAGATTTCAAGCCCCCCAAAGTTCTGGCTGACATAGTGGAATCCATAGCTGGTGCAGTGTTTGTTGACTCCGGGTATTCCGAAGATCGAGTGTGGGAGGTACTTGATTCCCTTAATTTCCCCTTGCAACCATGGGTATACTAGAAGTTAGATTCATGTCAGATTTGTATCAGAGCTGCAGGTATTCAAGCCACTATTAGAACCACTAGTGAGTCCAGAAACACTTGAACTGCATCCTGTGACTAAGCTTCAAGAGCTATGCCAAAAGTAAGGGAAAGACATCGATTACAAAAACTCTTGGGTTGGCAATATGGTAATATCCCAGGTACTGATCAATGGCGAAGTGGTTGGAAATGGTGAACACCACCAAAAGGAATTGGCAGAAAGAGTGGCGGCTAAGGATGCTTTGCACAAATTAAAGAAGGAAGATAAAGTAGATAAGTCAAGCAAAGACGAGACGCAGACGGGAAATCATGAGCAGCCCCTAGTTGCACAACAGAAATTGAACAACTTGTGCATGAAGTAACATTGGCCTCCTCCCCTTTACAAGTAAGGATTTCCCCCGCCTTACTCTAGGGTATTTCCATTACTAATGAGTCAAATTAATTTTCATTACAAATATTGCAACTAGTGTTTCAAAAGTTGACTGTCGAAAATTTCCAGATGTGTTAGGGAGTTACAAAATTTTAAAAAGTGCCACAAACACCATAGCCACTTGTCCGTGTTTTAACAGTACCGGAGCAAGTTTAAGCATCCACTTCAAATTCTAGGGTTTCTCAATTGGTCTTACTGCAAAAGCTTCTCCTTCTTCACTCCGGTCTACTTATTCACTTTCTCCAAATTCTGCCATCGCTGTGCTCCATCATGAGATTTGGTATCCCTACCAGGTAATTGGTAAGAGCGTTGGACTTGCTCAGAAAGGGTGCAGTGTTAAAATCTCTCTGTCCTCATATCTTGATTGCCAAATCTTGTCTTTCTCCACTCCAATCGACAAATTCACTTTCTCCAAATTCTGCAACTGCTGAGCTCTATCGTAAGATTTGGCATCCCTGTTACCCATGAATTGGTAAAAGTTATCGGACTTGCTTAGAAGGTGTGCAGGGTTTAAATCTCTCCCCTAATGTTATGTTAATGTGAGTTTGTGTTACACACCACCTTTCTTCATTTATGTTTTGTGAAGTTTCTCCCATCTTATACGATTTCAATTGCCACATGGATCGTTTGATCTGTTTTTTATCAATTGCTAAAATACATAAACTGGACTGGGTCTGCAACAGACCTGAGGAATTTCATCCACAATTTTCTAAAATTTACCTAACTTCTGAAACATCAATACGTACATTGATTAAAACCACAACGCCCCTAAAATGGCTTTCTCTCCTTATCTTGCCTAAAATTTTTGACTTCAAAGATTATTCTCATTTCTTCTATCTCCTAAAAATATGAATAAAACTTGTAAATTCAAGTACTTACTACTTATATGGTTTATCTGACAGAATGTTTACTGGAAATTCAGGTTGTTTACTGGAAATTCAGGTTTATCTGGCAGAATGTTTACTGGAAATTCAGTTGTGACAACTGTCCAAGCCAAATACTATTCTCTGAAGTTTCTCCCATCTTATACCATTTCAAGTGTTACATGGATTGTTTGATTTGTTTTTTTCAATTGCCACAATACACAAACTAGACTGTCTCTACAACAGACTTATGAAATGAGCAATATCTACAAATTTCTAAATTTTACGAACTTGTGAACATCAATACATCCATTGCTTAAAATAAGAAAGCTCTTAATATGACTTTGGCTCATCTTACCTAAAAAGTTGACTATTACATGATTATTCTCACTACCTATGTCTCCTTCAAACATAAATAGAACTTATAAATTTAGGTAATTTCAACTTATATGGTTTATCTGATAGAATGGTTCTAAAATCACTATTTATATAGTTTATCTGAACAGATGGTTACTAGAAACTCAATCAAGATTCAAGACAAGCACGTCCAAGCCAAGTACCAAACTCTCAAAGGGTTCACTATGTTTATATCTGATACTATAATTATAGAATTTATTAACTAAAGTTGATAGGAGCTATGATAGGTGTGAAACTTAAATAACAAAATACAGATCAAAAGCACCAAATACAAATTCAAGTTATTAAATAAAGTCTTTAGTATGAGGCTTTTGCAGTTGGACATTTTGTTCATGATTTTTTAAAATTGTTGTATAAAAGATTTTTGAACATTTTGAACCGCAGGTTTTGAATAAATTCATTATTAATTACCAAAAATATGGAACTTAATAATTAATTTTTTAAAGTAAAAATTAAGAATAAAACCTCTTCAAAAAAATCAAATCTCTCTAAATCTTTAAAAAAACACATAAAATATTATGCCTTGTCTAATTGTTCTACTTTTTTTTTGGTTTTTCTCGAGAATATTTTCTAGTCAATTTTGTTCAAAATCTGGCAGGAATTTGTTGAAATTGTAGGTTTGATATCTGTAGGTTGCACAATTGGAGTGCTCTAGGGATTTTTCAAGGTGCTAAATCTATTAATATAATCTAAACAACTAAAAGTTACAACCTCATTGATTTTTTTTTTTTTACTAACAGTGAGAAAAAATATCATAACTCTGTGGTCAAACCAACAACGACGACAATGATCATTGAATGCTATCTACTAATGTAGGCTGACTCATCACCATTATTGAAGGAAAGCCACACCACCTGGAATTACCTGCTGGTGGTATGTAAAGAGGTAGACTTTCACACCTCCCAGATGCCTATGTGTCTTGGACTGTTACCCTGTTTCCTTATGTCTGAAGAAGATGGACTCTTAACCAAGTAGAAACAATTTTAAGGCATACTCTAGGCTGAACTCCATGTGCATCAGTTACTTACTCATCATTGTTATTCTACGTTTTTGTGTTTTTTTTTCTTGCTTGAATCTGACAATACAATTATCAGTTAGGGCAATACAACTAACTGATAATTGTATTCCCAGATTCCAGACAAAAAAACAGAAAAAACGTAGAATAATTAAACTGTACCCAAAATATTATTATCTTACTTACAAAGTAACTGACGCACATGAGTGCCGAGGATGTGGTCCAAAGGTTATGTGGGGAGGTTGAGTCTCCACATGGGTTGTGGTCCAATCCCGGGCAAGACTATGTATGCTTGAGAGTGGTTCCATGCACGACAAGACTATATATGCCTGAGAACTGCTCCATGCACCATTTCTTCAAGTAAAAAAAATGTAACTCATGGAGTTTAAAACATAATACTGCATAATAATGAAGATAAACCCCGTCCAATTGAAAAAGTCTTCTGGCATGAAAAAGTGTAAGAATCGAATCTCTTTATCCCCGTTAAAATGGAGTTCACCTCCAGGTTTCATTACTGTTAGTCCATGGCCACAAGGAACCATGCATATGCAAGATAAAAACTTCACTTATCTATTTTTTGGTTAGAGGCATCTAACTCTAATTAATTGGGGTATTTTATGTAATCACTGAAGAGTTTCAGTGGACATGCACTATATAGAATATGTGTGTATGTATTTTTTCCTTCAATTTTACCAATTGCCTCACATAAAAAATTGACGGTACAAACCATATTTTGATAAATGCCAAAGTCAAGCTGCACGAAAACTATTTTACAAAACGCTTGAATGACGAATAACCCTGCGAACGTACCTTATCTATTTGGATGACTTTAAGGATACCTACAATCTGAAGCCAAGATGGTTTCAGAGGATGAACTTTGAAGTCTAAATTCTTAGGTAGCCGGGCTTCGATGGTAGATTTTTTTTTTGTTGGGGTCAGTTCTACATGGGTGAGGCTACATTATGCTCTATTGAAGATCCCTAGTAAATTCTTTGTTATTCTGATAAATGGAGTGATATTTCTTGAACAAAATCTTGAACTAGGGTCAACTGGGAAGTTATTCCCATCAACAATGGTTTCCAGATGTTTCATGATAACCACACTATCTTTCCTCGCACATCCGGTTTTTCTGGCAGGCTTTCGCTCTGCATCTCGCAGCTCTAATGTTAACAATGCAGATTTGCAGTCTCGCCATTTTCAAATTGGGATTCCAGACCCAGATCGTTCAAATTGAAATGTGAGCAACAGAAATAGCAATTCGAGCATTTCTTAGTTGGCGAAATACTGATGGACGTCACTGCAAATGGGGCAATTTGAATGTTGTGTATCAAGCTTTCTTCAGATTGTGGGATAATGGACACTACATCCACCCCTCTTTCGATGGCCTTTCTGGTAAGGTTCGTAGTACTCAAATGTCAACGAAGGGTATCTGCAATTCACCATCTTCAAACTGTGACTAAAGGGGTTCATGAAAAATCCCAACGGATGTAGATCATTCGAATTATGATCTAAATAACGAAAGTTGTACTCGGACTACTTACTGGTTTGTTGGATAATTGACTCAGAGCCCTGACCCTTGTAGGTTAACGGGAGGACATAACGTGTAGGCATCGAACATGGGGTGAGAGATGGACAAGCGTATCAATTTTGGTGAAGGATAGAGCATCTCATGTAAATCCTAATTGGGCATCAACAAAAGAATTTGGTTGATACAAAGAGGCCACTCCAAAGAACAATGAGGACATTGAGGGTTGTTTTCATTAATGAGATTTGGGATTAGAAGGCACTATTTGTGATAAGTTAGAAAAAGGGGAAAGTAAGAAAAAATAATAAATATTTAATAGGAAATTACAAGCATATCAATTTTCGTGAAGGATAGAGCATCTCATGTAAATCTTAATTAGGCAGTAACAAAAGACTTTGGTTGATACAAAGAGGCCACTCCAAAGAACAATGAGGACATTGAGGGTTGTTTTCATTAATGAGATTTGCGATTAGAAGGCGCTATTTGTGATAAGTTAGAAAAAGGGGAAAGTAAGAAAAAATAATAAATATTTAATGGGAAATTAGGGAGAACTTCAAGTGTGATAGTGGAGGGCAAGTGTAACATAAAAGTTATGGTAAGATAGAGAAAGTTTATGACATAACAAGGTGAGAAGGGGGTTGCAAAATTTAAGGATGGTAGCAATTTGATGGAATTAACGATAAGTACAATATGGTTGGCTCTTAGTAATGGTGATTATTGACACAAAGAAAGGGTTAATGCTGATAATTTGGTATATATTTGTGACAAGGAAACAAAAAATAGTTCAAGCCGCTTATGGATTTACTTGAGAATGTATTGGACAATATGTTTGTTATGAGCACAAAGTATCCCATACTTTGCATATATTGCATTAACATTTTGATGAGCTAAAGAGAAGGGTTATTATGAACCTTGCGACTAACATCACATCATGGAGATAGAAGTAGTAAGGAAGGTTCTCAACATTCCACAAGGAGAAGAGGTATGGAGCAACAAAGGATTAGAGATAAAATAAGAAATAGTCTCACCTATCTTAGCACCATACTTGATGCATGGATGAAAATGTGACAAATCAAACATATGTACTTGATGGAGACATGGAAAGATGAAATTAACACACCCTTAATTGGAGGACAATGAGGGTATTCGGAAAATTCTTTGAGATGGGGGACAACAACAACTAGTTGGTCCTGCAATTTTATTTCATCACATGGATTCAAATTGATGAGAAACATATTGAGTGGGTAAGAACAATTGAGGCCCAATGACACAAATAACTCAATTGAATAGATATGTACAACTAAGACGACTTTTTAATGTAGTCCTATATATTTTGGATTATTGCTACTAATTTCCTATTCAATATGTCGGTTAGAAAGACCATGAAAGAAGGAATCTCCAAACCTTTTCACTACCATTGAATGTGAGGACAACACCTGCAGAGGTACTCAACAACATTTAGGGATGATATCCTCAACTATAGTGGAAAGATAAAGGGTGGGGACAAGGGCAAGTTGTCTTTTTTTGAGACACTGGGATGCCCTTGTGTAGATAAAATGAGGCTTTAGTTTGAGCATACCATATAATGCTATATTTGTGTGGGGGTAATTGTACCACTTGACATCACTTCTTTCAAACTTTGTAAGAACAAAGGTTTACAAAGGAGATTGTAATACAAGTCTCGAAGATCCAATATCTCTTCAAATGAAAGAAAAAGAAGAAAGTATCATAAAAATCGTCACTCATACTTTGTGGCAAAGTATACAAGAAGAGCATATTGGAGACATTATCTAGTGAGACATATCATCTAGATCTGGACTTCATCATCATAACACTAGATTGATATGACCCATTAAAAAATATCATACAATTTTATGATGAAAAAGGGTTCACATAGAGGGTTTTTTTTTTTTTTTTAATTCACCGGAAAAATCATAATCTTTCATTATATTGTGAAAAATTACATATAGTAAATGTTGTTCCGCATATGCGGATTTCCTCCATGGCTATAGTATCTATAAACCATTCCTGTACATGTCTGTGTCAAAAAACAAAAAATCATCACGCAGGATGATGTTGTATCAAAATGTCAAAAAATCATCACGCAGGATGATGTTGTGATCGGTATTCTATATAAAAACATAATTGCACCTTGCAGGATGCTGTTGCATAAATAAAAACTAGATTATCTACACCATCATATATACTTGTCAGTTCATCAAAAAATCAGTGGTCATCCACCCAAGGGTAGATTTGGTCTATATAAGGCATGTGGTAGTACTGGTACTGAGAGATGCCCCTCTGTTCGTGGATTATCCACTGTCCTCCTGGTAGGTGTGTGGCTTCCTTGGATAATCCGTCGGCACTGTGATTATGCTCCCTGTAGATATGACGAACAATGATGTTATTAAATTGTGATTTGAGGTGCATAACTTCATCTAGAATATTTAAGAGTGTGTGTGTGTAACATCTAGATTTCAGATTGATCCAATTTATGATAATATTTGAGTCCCCATATATCTGTAAGTCTCTGCATTCATGATTTAAAGCAAAATGCATAAGATTACGAAGAGTTATGAGCTCAACAAAATTGTTCGTTCCTACGCCTAAGCCCATCTTGACTTTGTAATGATGTTGATCAGATAGATATAGTATAAAGCCCCCCCCACATCCATGTTGTTGAGCAGCTCCATTGAAAAAAGCCCATGGTATGGAGTGATCTATGGGGTTGGGGGCAGATGGTCTGCGAGAGCGAGGAGGAGTATATTCAGGCAATTCGAGATATGCTGCAACGATTTTGGCAATAGCAGGTTGCCATCGAATCGAGCCATTTTCGAAGATCATTTTGTTCCTAGCCAGCCAAATAGCCTAGCAAATGATGATAGGAAGACATGTGCGGTTTGTTCTAGAATGAGCTCGATTCCAGGCCTCCCAAGATGCTGTGATGTTTTCACCCTCCCATGCCCCCACGAACCCGATCTCCTCAGCCACATCCTTCCATATCTGTTTTGTTGTTCCACATGTAAGAAACAAATGAGTGGTCGATTCAGATTGCTGTTTGCATAGTATGCACTAGGTGGGACCATGCACAAACTTGTGCATAAGTGATTCCCCAGTAGGGACCTTGTTCTGGAGAATGCACCAGAAGAAGAGTTTTTTCTGGGGTGGAGTCTTTAATTTCCAGATGATCTTCCACAAGCTCTTAGTTATTTATGGTTTTTTGCAATTAATCAGACACTGGTAGCCTTCCTTGGGTGAGTAATAGTCAGATTCAGCCTTGTTCCACATGAGTTCGTTAGGTCCATCCTTAATGCAAATATGAGATTCACTCAGAGCACTTGTGTAATCCTCCTAATTTTGATGCTAGACCGGAGGCAAATTTAACTGAGCTGCAGATTTCCATGCTTGTGTGAATATGAATGAATCTCTTGGTCCGCAATTTGAGCTATTACTCTAATATTTTGTTGATCGAGTAATCAAATAAGCTCACGAGGGAGATAACATCTCCCTCCTCCTCTTGTCCATGGATCCATACCGATGCGAGCCCTGGATCCATCATTGATTCTCCATGTAAGATGATTGTGAATGAGGGGGAGTGCGTACAATAGGGCTTTCCACGCTGATGAAATACCTGTTCTGTTCCATCCAGGCAGTTGAATCCAGTCCATGACTTGTAAGGACCATATGTATTTATGGTATGAGATAGATGACCAGAGATTTTGCCTGGTAAGCAAAGTCCATCCCATTTTCGCAGCCAAGGCGTGTGCAAAGTATGATAGGTCTTTTAGGCCCCAGCCTACCCACTTCTTAGGCATAGCAATGTTGTCCCAACTAATCCATGCAAAAACTCGTGTTTCCTGTCCTCCATTCCAGAGATATCTACAACATATTTGCTTGAGATGGGCAAGTATTCCTCTAGGTATCCATGCTAAAGCCATCCAGAATACAGGTGTGGCTTCCAATACTGATTTAATGAACACCAGCATTCCTGCTCTGGATAGAAAGCGATGGCTCCAGTGTGAGATCCTTTTCTCAAATTTGGAGATCAGCTAAGTCCAGTCTGCGATATTGTGTCCCAAAAGGCTTGATCCAGCAACCCAAATATTTGAAACCTTGATCCAGAGGTCGAGGGTTATAAGGGAAAGGATGCGAAGCTACATTGGATTCTTGAGCAGAAGTGTAAGCCTGGGAAATGGTTGATTTTGAGTGGTTTGCCAGCATACCAGTCGCTCTGTAGAATGAGGCAAGGATCCTATCAAGGGTAATCGAATACCGTATACTTCCATCCAAAAAAATGATGACATCATCTACAAACATGAGATGTGTTAAGTAACACTGATTAGTAATTTTCAAGCCTGATACTTTGCCATTCTGCTTTTCGTGATAGATGAGTCTGCTAAGACATTCCATAACCAGCAGAAAGAGGAGCGGAGAGAGCGGGCAACCTTGCCTGAGCCCCCTTTCAGCATGGAAAAAAGGAGAGGCAGATCAATTAATGAGCAAACTGTATGAAGGGGTTGTTATGCATGCCATTATCCAATTGGTAAATGAGAGGGGGAAGCCCAGGTGAATAAGCAACATTTTGATATAAGTCCAGTCCACCCGATCAAAAGCCTTGGCTAGGTCAATTTTGAGAATGATACCTTTTAGTCAGCGGGCTCGGATGGAATGAATGGCCTCTTGAGCAATGTCAATCGCTTCATGAATCTGTTGATCTTCAAGAAAAGCAAATTGTTCAAGGAGGATACGCTGAGAAAGGATAGGTCTGATACGATTGGCAATAATTTTCGAGATGATCTTATAGAGGCAATTGCAGAGGGAGATGGGTCGGAAATCATCAGAAGAGGCAGGTGAGTCAGTCTTAGGGATGAGGGCTATGAAGGTGGAGTTGATAGCATTGAACAACCTACCAGATGATCGGCATTCCTCCACAACCTGCAGAAGATCCAAGGCCAATAGATCATAAAAAGCCAAATAGAATTCTATAGACCACCCATCGGGTCCCGAGCTTTTATCCTTCTTGAACCACTTTAATACCCCCTCAAGTTCCTCCAGAGTGACAGGTGAGGTCAATTCATTTGCTTCTTCCTCACCTACAAAGCGAGGGAAGAGTCCAGCCACTTGAATGATATCAACTAGATTGACCTCATGGGGAGCTCTGAACAGATTCCGAAAGTGTGAAGTGCCCAATCTAGAGAGTTTTTGGAAATTGTCTGCATGCTCTCCATTAGGAAGGGGCGTTTTCCAGATTGTATTAGTAGTCTTCCTTCCTTTCGCAAAATTTTGGTAAAATTTGGTGTTGTCGTTTCCTGCCTTTAACCATATGGCCCTGCTCTTCAATCTCCATGATTCTTCCCTCTCCTTGAGGATCTTGTCTTTCTGCTTCTCAACTTCAATCAGCTTGCTCTTCTCTTCTGTTGAGGTAAAGCCAAGATTCCTTTCGTCCATCAGTAATTCCAACTCAGCTTCAATGGCCAAAATCTTCTGATCATCTTTAGCCTTCTTCTCCTTTACCCAAGCCATGGTTAGATGTTTAAGCTGATAGAGATTTTGGCAGAAAGCCTCTCCCGCTGATCTGTGATTAGATATAGGGTGGGAGACCCAATAGTCCTTGACCAATCTAGTATACTCCTCATCTTGAAGCCAGACATGATTGAACTTGAAGGGTGCCTTTGGCTTGGCATCAGGTCCCATAATCTCCAGATAAATAGGAGAATGGTCAGATTTTCCCCTTGCCCCCACCCATTGTTTGTATCTGGTCAATCTCTGAAGCAGGGGGATTTTGATCATGAATGTGTCAAGTCTCCTAGCTAGGGCAGCATCCCCTACCCTAAGGGTTCACATAGAGTTGAAAACCATATTTAAGTGATTAGTACATGCACATCTACTGTGTGGACATCTAAGTCGATGAGAGAGCCTGAAGCATCTAGGGAATGCCTGAAAAAAATCATGTCTCCTAGATATTAGATGGGGAAATGATAGGTTATAGTTTTGTGGAATCCAGGTGATCCAAAATGGGTTTAAGTATTGGATCCAATATCACATTAAGTAATAGGTTAAGGACAATATGAACAAGTCATTAAATTTGCAGGTTTAATAGCCTTTATCCTAAAAATATTGGCTTGAAGTCTTCACCAAAACCTTGGAGGGGCCTATTGCTTGATGCTTTAGAGAAGTTCATGAACACTTTTTGAAAGGTGAAGGGTTTTTGCAACATCTAGGTATGGAGGAGTTGGAGTAGAAGTGGTATTTACACATTACACACTCTATAACAAAGTAAGGTCAATGAATTGTGAAAAAGGACAAGGAAAACCAATGTAGAGTTTTGGGCATGTGGACATTTCAACTCTTCAAAGTGGAGGTGTTACCTTTACACTCAACACTCCACAATAAGGCTAAAATACTATGTTGAGTAAGAGGAGGCATGATGACTATGATAACCAATTTGGCTCACTGATTAAATATCGAAAATATTTGGAATATAAAGAAATCCATTTAGGATAAAAAGAATATATATTGAATAACTGTATTAAAAAAACGATATGATGATAGTACATTAAGGGCCCCATTATAAATACTTAGGTGGGGTGTGCATTCATTAAAATAATGTCCTTTAGAGATGTATCTCTTCACTAGTTATTAATTATTACTTATTGATGTGGATATTTATATTTATTACATTGCTTTCCTGTTTATAAATATTTTGTCCTCAAAGCATATTTATGGAAGGGCTTGACATTTGATTCCCTGACTTGTAATGTCTTCACATAATTCTTTCTTCTTGGAGCTATCATAGTTGATGATATGAGATGATATGAACTTCTAAATACTAAGCATACTTGTCGGATTATAAAAGGATTTGACCATCCTAATTCGATCTTTTGTGGAATGTTGCACTTAGAGGATTCCCAATATAAATTGTTACTATGGGACTTAATAATACTAATATCATTATTCTTTGGGAGATATGTTAATTATTTCTATCATCAGTGATGTTGATACATCAACTAGTTAACATTCATGCTTTTGTGATTGGGATGTTGATAAGGTGTCTTTATAGCATGACTTCCCCTTGTACTTGTAGTGCTTTCTTGATTTATTGTTGATATATGATTGTCTTCATGCACTAATGTTGCTTTGTTGG
>APFE030539969.1:3613-26237 GCA_000404065.3 Pinus taeda | reverse complement strand
GGGATATATGGTAAAGAAAAGAGGTGGATTTTATCTATGTTTGGCCTAGTGATTTCGAGGTGGAATTCATGATAAATCTTGGAGATTATGTCTCAGTGTAGGCCCTAGGGATCCATCGATCAGACTACAGATGCACAATAAATCCTAAGAGACTAGGAGGCACTCAAATTCCTCATGGTGTAAGTGGAGAACTCTAGTGGCATCCACTTTGATTGGTGTTCTTAACGTGTTCTATGAGTCCCACATTCATGCTTGGAATATGGCACATGGATTTTGCGTTGAAGAGGGACTTGGCTCAACCAATTTATTGTCGGGTGGAACATTGTAGTCCCATCTCCAGTTGGTTCATTGTATTCATTAAAGTGAAACTCATTTCCTTGATTTTTATGTGTAAGCGTATTGATGTATATATGGATTTTTCTGGATGATATATTTGTTGTATTTTTGTTCCTATTATATTGGTTATATACACACTTTATGAAAGCAACTGTGAATCGCTCTCAGTATATTTTTACTTGTATATGAATGGATAATCTGTCTATGGTCTAATAGAGGAATACGTAGCAAATGACATGAGGGAACAATGATTTATAGTGATTCTCATATAAGTATGAGATCCTTACACTTAATTTTGTTGTTTACACCTGTAGGCTACATGTGAATGATATGTTTGATGAAATGCCTATCATGGCCAGTAGGGGTTTGGCTTTTTATCACTCCATAATTTCTAAAGCCTATGAGAGAAACCAAAAGGTAACCATAAAACCCTTTTAGAAGATGGGATCTAGCCCTTCCACCTTTAGTGAGGGATCTCTCTATATTATTTAGACCTCTTTATTTAAGATATTAGGCTAGTTATTGGGTTTTGAGTTTGGTTTTTTCAAACATTTGGTTGAAATTACAAGGACAAACCATTGGGCAATGGATTCCTAAGTATTGGGGTGATCAAATACGAAAATGACAGAAAAAATGTAATAGGTCAAGGTGGGCAAAATTTTGGATCTTTGTGGCATTTATGGAGTGAATTGGATGAAAAGATTTAGATTCAATTAAACATAGAACATGCTAGAATTGTATATTTAATATTAGAATGAAAACACGGATATTGTTTATAAGCCAGAGGAGAGTGTATTAAAACAAATTAATCCCTTAATCTTATTTAAACTATAGAGTCATAAAAAAATATGGAAAACTGGGAAAAATAAGAATTTTACATGAGAGGAAACTTCACCAATAATCTGACACACGAATCCTGGAACAAAATTTTTGTATTAATGGAAATGTTTTTGTATTAATGGAAATGATCAGTTCATTACATGTACAATTTTACATCAAGGATTTTCTCTCCCCATAGGGGTTCCAACCCTTTGTACTTCAATATATGAAGTATTTATACAATTCATAAAAATATCTTGATTTAAAATATCAAGATGTTTCTACAAAATATCCTAAGAAAATATGTTTACAAAAATAGTACAAGAATATAGGAAAATTAATTTTTTTAAGCTCTATGGCACTGATTTCGAGGATTTTGGTGATGACTTGGACTGAAACGGCTACTTCCTTGTTCCATTGAAATCTAGATTTTCTGCCAACTGATAATTTTGTGCCCAATGTCATAAAATATTTTGGAAAGAAATATTTTATATATGTTTTTCAAATATTATGTAAATGAATTTCATATTTCTTTGTTTTCATGATTTCACGAAATGAAATCGTCAAAATATCTCTTGAAATAATTACATCCTGTAAATCCATCCACTATTTGAAATTATGTCTTGTTTTGAAATCTTTTAAATCCATGTCTTGTTTTTTCTTCCCATGGATTTCAAAACTATGTGTTGTTTTGCCTTCCCATGGATTTCCAAAACTCTGTGGTGTTTTGCGTTCCCATGGATTTCCAAAACTGTGTTGGTTTGACTTCCCATGAATTTCCAAAAAAATGTTTTGTTTATCCATGTGTTTTTGTTTTTACTTTTCCTTTTACCCCTGTAAAATATATGGATAAATATTTATCCAAATATTATGTTCCTTATCTATGAAAAATTGTTGTTGGTTTTTCTCCCATGATTTTGATTTTAAAAATAATTCAAATTATTTTCAATCTCAAAATAATTTAATTTAAATATTCCTTTGTGCCAACATACAGGAGAATAAATGAATATAAGTGACTTTTCATGGTGGTTAAATTCCTTTAACCAAATTTCATTTTTTCTAAGCCTCCTTTTACTTTCACCTAGAACCTCATTTCACACCTGTAATGTTAGAGTCACGATTGCCATTACACCAAAACCCGCAGGTGTTAGTAAACAAATACATCACTATATTTAATCACATTCCACCAAACATGGGGGTAGCATTGGATTATCCTTCTACACCACCATTAACGGCAGCCCAACAATCTCCCCCCATATTTAATCACATTCCACCAAACACGGGGGTAGCATTGGATTATCCTTCTACACCACCATTAACGGCAGCCCAACAATCTCCCCCCAATGCAAGCCAGGTGTGTTTCGAAGTCTAGACCTTTGGCTCTGATACCAATTGTTAGAGTCATGATTTCCATTACACCAAAATCCGCAGGTGTTAGTAAAAAAACACATCAGTAGATTTAAGCACATTCCACCAAACACACGGGTGGCATTGGATTATTCTTTTACATTGCCAGTAGTTTCTAGATCATTCCAGATCTCCATCTAAATCACATACAAGATTCTAGATCCTTCTTCTGCTTCTATAAATTTGTAATTTCTCTGGCCTCTATAAATAAATGAATATAAGTGACTTTTCATTGTGGTTCAATTCCTTTAACCAAATTTCATTTTTTCTAAGCCTCCTTTTACATTCACCTAGAACTTCATTTCACACCTATAATGTTAGAGTCATGATTGTCGTTACACCAAAACCCACAGGTGTTAGTAAACAAATAAATCGCTATATTTAAGCACATTCCACCAAACACACAGGTAGGATTAGATTATCCTTCTACACTGCCATTAACAAGAGTCAAACAATCTCCCCCCAATGTAAGCCAGGTGTGTTTCGAGGTCAAGACCTTTGGCTCTAATACCACTTGTTAGAGTCACAATTTCCGTTACACCAAAACCCGTAGGTGTTAGTAAAAAAACACATCGCTAGATTTAAGCACATTCCACCAAACACACAGTGGCATTGGATTATCCTCGTACACTGCCAGTAGTTTCTAGATCATTCCAAATCTCCATCTGAATCACATACAAGATTCTAGATCCTTCTTCTACCTCTATAAATTTGTAATTTCTCTGGACAAGGAAAGCAAGCCAAGGCCCAAGCCCGTTATGTAATGCAAAGTGATTTCTTTTCTCCTGTGATTATTTTATCTATTCCACTATTTCTGATTGAGTAATCTTGTTGTTTCTCCATTTGTCTGTCTCTATGAATTATTCTCTACTATTGTTGTCTAAGTCTCTGAGTATAAATCCGTTGTGTGTTATGTATGCTTTGGTCTAACATGTAAGTCTCCTTTTACTTCGGTCTTGTTCACCTCATTCTTATTCTTAGTTAGCCTAACATCTGTAAATTCATTTTATAAATATAAGTGACTTTTCATTGTGGTTCAATTCCTTTAACCAAATTTCATTCTTGCTAAGCCTCCTTTTACTTTCACCTAGAACCTCAACTCCTTTTACTTCGGTCTAGTTCACCTCAGTCTTATTCTTACTTAGCCTGAAAACTATAAATTAATTTTATAAATATATCACCCAAGCTTCAGAGGAATCCATGCCCCAACTCTAGAGAAATTTCATTAATCAATTCAATTAATCAAACAAAACCATTGACCTTCTCACCATACATCATATGATTTAATTCAATACAATTAATGGTTTCAAGAGGGGGGTAGGTAGTAAAAGTTTTAGGAAGGGAGGAGTGTAAAGTAAACAAGAGGGTGACAATTGTAGAAAAGTAGTAAATGTGAAACTTCTTTTTGGACCTCCCCTGGTTAAATGTCGAAAAGGTATATCACCCAAGCTTAAGAGGAATCCATGCTCCAACTCCAAAGAAATTCGACTAATCAATTCAATTAATCAAACAGAACCATTGAATTTGCTATATCGACCAAACTGAGGGCGAGAATGGAGAGTGAGTAGCAAGGGTTTTAGCAGGTTGCAGAGGTTGATCCTAATGGAGAGTTGCAGATGCTGGAACTCCACTCCCTCATATAAAGACATCGTAGCCAGCAGAGGTAAGTTAGCTCTGGAAAAAGATGTCAAAGGATCTGCGGAGGAAGGGAATATGAAAAATGAAAAAGAAACAGATGGGACCAAGACCAAGGAAAACAGTAGCACAAAAGACGAGGAGGAAGAAGAAAAAATTTAAGGAGACAAAAAACAAAAGGGACCTTGCAAACCCAAAGCAGAGATCACCCCTAGAGTAGTTTTAAATGATCCTGCTCTACAGGCACACAGTGAACACATGGGGACTTATTCTATCATCTATAAATTCATGGGACTATGGCCCACTGAAAAAGCTTTACAGATGTGGATCAAATATCACTGGAAACCCAAAGGAAGCATCGACCTATGTCTTGGGTCAAAGGGGTTCTTTACCATGGTGTTCACAAACATTGAAGATAAAGACAGAATATTCGAAGGAGGACCCTATTTTATGCAGCAACCGCACCTCTATATGCGGCCTTGGAAGATGAACTTTGTCCTAGAGTGGGAAACTTTCACTTCGGTACCAGTCTGAGTAAGGCTCTATTCCCTACCACTTGATTACTGGCAAACTGAATCACTAGTTGCCATAGGCAATCAACTAGGTTGTTTTGTCAAAGCTTCTAAAGCCACAAGAAGAGGGCAATACACTTCCTTTGCAAGAATATGTGTGGAAATGGATCCATCAGGAGCTCTCCCAGATGAAGTTATCTTGGAAGTTTTTGATGAGGAATGGGTGCAAACAATAGACTACGAGCATATCCCGTTCAGATGCCGTAGATGCCATGAACATGGACACTTATTCAAAGACTTCCCTCTTAGTAAAGCAGACAATAAGAGCAAGGCTAATATGATGAAGGACACAGAAATCATTCAAAAAGTGGTAAATAGAGGAAACGTTGGTAAAAAAGGGCCAAAGCAACAACATAATGAGGGGCAAAAGAGCAGTGAGAACAAGTTTCAAGTACTGGAAGAGAATGAAGAAATCACAAAAGAAGACCAATCTATGGAAGAAGGTCCTAATGAAAAGAAGAATGAAGAAGACTGTAACCAAACACAAGATATTGGCAATCAGAAAGAGACTAGGATGAGTGAAGCAAAACTGGAGATGGATCAGGAAATGACCTAGAGTGAAATAGATTTGGAGGACCATGAGCTACAAGAGATCCTTGAAAAGGAACACCCAGAACTGGAAGGGTTCTTAATGTAGGGAACCACAAGAGGGATAGATTCATTACCTCAAGAAGAATGCAATAGAATACAACAATTGTTTTTATGGAAAACTCGGGAGAGGGGGTTGGATAAAATAAAAACCATCGACAAGCAGGATCACAAAGGTGTGAAAACAATGAAATCAACTCCAGGTTTAGCTACTAGAAATCCAGGAAAAAAGAAGGGCAGAAAAAAGTAGAATGAGCTCTTGATGTAGTGTGGAAAGCTAGTGATAGATTCGGGTAAGATGAAAGATCTAACCAGCTACTCCTTTACAAATATTTAATAATGAAGTTCACATCTTGGAATATCATAGGTTTAGGTAGTAAAAGAAAACAAATATTACTTAGTAATAGAATGAAACAAGCATAATCGGATGTGATCTTCATCCAGGAAACTAAATGTGCCATTCAAAAAATAAAAGAGATTCACAACAAATGGCTCAATCGATTTGAGTTTCTAGAAGTCAAAGTAGAGAATATAGCAGGAGGCATTCTCACACTTTGGAACCCCCAAAAAAATGACATTATAGATGTAGAGGTAGTTAGGGATTATCTTTCAGTGGTCATAAAACTAGTGAGAGATAAGGAAGTCTACCTCGCCACGAATGTGTATGGTCCCCAAAGGATGGATGGTAAACTCAAGCTTCTAGATTCCTTGTAGGATCTTAGGGAAAGACATGCAAGAATCCCTTGGATCTTGGGGGGTGATTTCAATATGATCAAATCACTATCAGAGAAAAAAGAGGGTACCAGAATTCTAAATAAAGACTCTTATGCTTTCCAAACCTTCATAGACAATATGAAGCTACTGGATATTGTTATGAGTAATGGTACCTTTACTTGGAACAATAAATGAGGAGGAGAGTCTCAAGTGGCCTCCAAATTAGATAGATTCATAATCATAGAGGATCTTATGCTCAAGGACAAGGACATAGTTGCTAGAGTGCTCCCCTTTGGAGGCTCGGACAACTGGTCAGTGCATCTATAAATTCAAGGCATTGGTACTCCTAGGAATAGACCTTTTAGATTTGAAAACATCTAGCTCTCCCACCCAGATTTCATCAACAACATAGCCATCTGGTGGGCAGAAGAGTTGAATATTCAGGGAACAAGAAAGTTCTTACTTCAGAAAAGACTAAAACATATCAAACTCAGGCTCAAGGAGTGGAACAAGAAAGAGTATGGTAATATTTTTGAAGCAAAAAAATCTGTTGAGGGAAAAATTCAGGAATTCAACCAAACCCTTATCATGGAGGATTTTGATAAAGATAGAAGTGATCAGGCAACCAAATATCATCAAGAATTGGAAAACTTATGTAAACAAAAGGAGATTTTTTGGAGGCAAAAATCCAGAGTGCAATGGCTAAAAGAAGGAGAACGTAATACTAGATTTTTCCACAGATCCACTAGGGCGAACATAGCTCACAATAGTATTTCTTCTATCAAGGACGAGGGATGTAATCTTCTCAATTCTCATGAAGAAATAGAAGCAGTGCTAGTTCAACACTTTCGTGGTATTGCACAGGAAAGTTGTTCAGACAGAGAACAATCCATTAGGGTTATATCAAAACATATTCCTAAGCTGGTTACCAGAGAGGAAAATTTCAACCTTAATAGACCATTGTCGGAAGAGGAGGTTGGTGAGGTCCTAGAAGAAATGAAAAATGGTAAGGCACCAGGTTCAGATGGATTCAATGTTAATTTCTTTAAAGCTTGCTGGAATATGGTAAAACAGGACATTCTGAATATTGTGGAAGACTCCAGGAGGGACAAAACCATACTGAAGGCGCTTAATACCACCTTTATCTCCCTAATCCCTAAATAGGAATTGGCTCAAACTCCTGATAGGTTTAGACCCGTTCCTTTGTGCAATGTTGTCTACAAGATAATATCCAAAGTTGTGGCCAATAGACTCAAGCCTCTTCTTCCTACCCTAGTGTCGGTTGAACAATCTAGATATGTGGAAGGTAGGCAAATCCTTGACAATAGCATTCAAGCTCATGAGGTGGTACACTCACTAACAAACAATAAGAAAGTTGGAATGATCATGCAATTGGATATAGCCAAAGCTTATGATAAGCTAAATTGGACCTATATCAGAAAATTTCTCATTGCTTTTGGGTTTGATCACAACTGGATCAGATGGGTAATAGCCCTAGCTACTTTTCCTGGTTTTCCAATTCTTGCGAATGGATCTCCCTCGGAGACTTTTAATTCCATCTAGAGGCCTAAGGCCAGGAGATCCACTCTCTCTCTTTCTCTTTATTCTCATGATTGAAGGGCTGGGTCGATCTATCAAGCATACAAAAGTAGTTCGTAAAGTCAAAGGTCTCCAACTTTCTGAAGATGGTCAGGCCTTAACACATCAACAATTTGTTGATGATACCATGTTGCAGGGTATCCCCATAGGCAAAGAAGCATTAGCTTATAAGAGAATTTTGAGAGACTTTGCCATGGCTTCAGGTATGGAATTTAATATCTCCAAATCTAAGATTTTTTTCTTTAATACTCACATTGCTATTCAGAGAAATATTTCTAGAATTTTGGGCTTTCAAAGGGAGATCCTCCCTTCAAAATATTTGGGAGTTCCTCTAATGGTCAAACCTTTACACAAGAGCATTTGGGAGCCAGTGATTAACAAATTGCAAGATAAAATTAGGAAATGGACTATTAGATCTTTAAATTTGGCTAGTAGGTTGGTGCTAACCAAGGCTATCCTACAATCAATCCTAGTCTTCATGCTATCAGCTCTCCCAGCTCCTAAAGGAGTCCTGCAGCAATTCAAAAACATGCAAAGAGACTTTCTTTGGGACAAGGGGGAAGAAAGAAAGAAATGGGCCTTGGTAACATGGGAAAAAATCTGCAAGCCTAAAAACTATGGAGGGCTTGGATTGGATGATCCTGAGATTCTAAGCAAGGTTTTAGGAGCTAAATTATGGTAGTGATGGGTAAAAGACCCAAAGGCTCAGTGGGTAATGATATGGAAAGAAAAATATGCCAACACTTGGGAAAACAATGATCTAATAAGAATGTTAGGATATAGAAAGTGCTCTCACATTTGGAATAAGGCCTGGAACAACTAGGGCTTAGTCCAAGGAAACAACAGCTGGGAAAGTAGAGAGGGAAACCTTGCCCTATGCTAGGAGGATAGATGGCAACAAGAACCTATATTGTTAAAAGAGGACTTTAGGGATCTCAAGGAAGATAAAGACACCAAAGGGTTATCTAAAGTAAAAGATTTTTGGGATCAAACCAATAGTATTGGAAATGGAGAACCTAGAGGAACTTTAATTTTAGGGATGATAACCCCTTGAAGGCTAAATCAGAGACTCTAAAAAAATGTTAGAACAAAGGAAGATTTTGATGTCAGAGGGGCAAGACCAACTAAGATGGGGCAACAATAATGAGGGTGCCTTTAATCTTAAGGAATCAAAACTTATTCTCCTTGACCTTAACTCACAAACTTCGGATAAGATTTGGCAAGACCTATGGAGACATCAAGGCTGGATGAAAATTAAACTCTTCATGTGGCTAGTTCAGCATAAGAAAATCCTAACCTAGGATAATATCAGGAAGAGGGGTGTCTTAGGGCCTTCCAGATGTCAGCTCTGTGAAGCCCAAGAGGAAACCATGGAGAACCTTCTCAACAATTGCATTTTCACCTCTAGTTTGTAGGATTCTTTTGCCTCCATTTTCCAACAGACTGATAGGGGAAAAGAGAGTATCATCAATACCCTAAACAAATGGAGAAGAGACTTTTCAGATAATGAAGTTCTTAGCTCAGCATGGGACATCATGCCAAGATTCATTATTTGGAATGTCTGGAAAGAAAGGAACAATAGAATGTTTAAGAATGAAAAGAGGCCATCCCAATGCCTTTTTGAGTAGATATTAAAACAAATTAAAGAAACAGTCAGCACTATTGTGCGAAATCTCCCTAAGAACCCACCTTCAGTAGTTGATTTGAGAATTCTCAATGAGTTGGGCTTGCAGGGACTTATTCCTCAGGGACTGGATAGGAAAGTAATCTCCCTGGATTCTTTGCAAGATTTCTAGCATCCTCCCCCCAAGGGATTTTTGAAATTCAACATTGATGGGGCTTCAAAAGGCAACCTGAGCACCGCAGTTTATGGAGGTGTGTTAAGGGACAAGAATGGAAGTGTCCTTTTCATCTTCTATTGTTATTTAGGAAGAGCCACCAATAACATGGCAGAATTGATGGCTATGAAGAAGTGTTTAGATTTCCTAGAACAGGATAACCGACAAAATGTGATTGTTGAAGCTGATTTTGAGTTAATCATCAAGTCGGTTAAGAGGATCAGCTAGGGAACAAGTCCAGAAAAAGTCTCTAGGAACTGGCAGCTGATCCAAGGCTTTCAATGGACTCAACATCACCTACAAAGCCTTCGTATAGTTAACTTTAAACATGTACGAAGATCGACCAATAAATTGGTGGATCTTCTGGCCAATCAAGGTGTGATCAGCACATGGAGCAAGGTTGTGTTGAGCTGGCAAGAGTTGCCTCAGAGTAGGTTAAAAGAGAATTGTCATGACCAGGTAGATGAAGACAGGGTCGTGTTTCGGAGAAGGGCCATGTAGTCAGAGTCCAGTTGATTCAGGTGCTTTAGGTTTCTCATTTTTTCCATTATCAGGTCTTTAGTGGGCTATAGGCCATTTTCGACCATTGTAACACAAGTAAGCACTGTTTTAGCAAATCCAAAGGATGGTCAGTCGGGTGGCTTTGGTTCTTCGAAGAAAGGCAAGTTGGTGGGAGTTTCGTCTTTCCTTGATTCCGGTAGAGAAGATTCTTCGAAATCTTGGTACCCGATCACTCTCAGCGGCCTCAATACCAGGGGTTTTCCATCTGGGGTTGTTTTACCGGGTCAGGGGCAGTTTTCAGGCAATCATGGGCCTCGCAAGTGGAAAATGGCTTTTCCAATTTTGAAGCAATTCCATATAGCGGGCTACATGTGGCGATGGGGTCGACACGCTAATGTTTGGTGATATTCGCCGATGCGATTTGATCCTCAGCTGTCGAATCAAGCGAAGAGGATTGACGACTGGAATTGATCGAGCCACTTGATCGTCTAGTTGGTGGGTTGCGTTTATGTGCTCTTTTCTTGGCGGGGTGAAAATTGTTCTAGGCGGGATACTTAATGTTATGGTGGGTCTCACGAATTTCATATTTGTTAGGCCTTTATACTACTAGTGTAACTTGTTATTGGTATTAGTACAACCCCTTATTATATTGATATACCCATATAGTGCCCATATTTTTACTATTGTGCCCCATAGAAGCCCACTATTGTTATTATTGTGCCCTTACATTTATATTGTTATGTCGGCTCTGATTATATTATGACCCCTTCAACTCCTATATATAGAAAGGAGGTATTTTCATTTGTATCATCTAAGAATTGTTCATTTGTGTAATGTAAAGGAGGTTTCCCCCTTAAAGAGGCTGAATTCTAAAACATTGATCTATCTTTTCTATATTTTTGTGAGCTGGTTTCATAACATTTGGTATCAGAGCTTTGGATTCTAGGGTTTCGTTGCTCCAAATAGTTCACCGTGGCATTTTCGCTATAACTTTTTTCTGCGATGTTTCAGAAGTGAAAAAAAAACCCATTTGAGATGAAATCGTACTAAACCTCGGGTCTAAACTTTAGAGCTTTTTGAGCTATATTTACGGAGATATGATCTGAGGAAGTTGGTCTTTTTGAAGACTCCTAAATTACATTCCAAACAGGTGACCTAGGGAAAATCGTCATAACTTTCTCTCTGAGCATCGGATTCAAATGTCGTCAGAAGCTACAGAAAGAGGATGGACTGTAGTCACTTGTATATATTTTTCAGAGCCAAAGGTTGAAACAGTGACACATGGCACGTCGTACAAGTTCGCTCTACTGAACTAGTCTATAATCAGGTCACTTTGGGGGATTTGGCATAACTCTTCCTTGGAGAATCCAATTTGGATCAAACTAGTGGCATTGGAAAGAGGACACAGATGGCTACTGTAGGTCGTAATTCTAGAACTTAAAGATCCAAAAGTACAGAGTTACAGTCGTTTCAAGATCAAGCTCCTAAAAGCAAGAAAAAGCAAGATGAGGTAGTTTGATGGCAAGGATCCGGTAAATTGGATACCTCAGATGGAGCAATATTTTGATCTACATGGTGTACCACTGTTACAAAAGGTATGTATTGCATCTTCATATTTAGAACCGAATCAATCTTTATGGTATGAAGGGATTTTTTCTCATAAACAACTTGTTACGTGGTTAATTTTCACAGAGGAAATGATAACACGTTATGAGGATACAAAGAGCAACACCTTCTTTAGAGCAACACCACAACAATTGGAAAGAGTATAAGGGCTTTGTTACATAATGGAAAGTAAATTTATGGCAACAAGGAATTCTACTCCTCACAACTATAAAGATGGAAGTGTTGTTTCTTCTATCTTTCCACAACCTACAAGGGTTACACCACAACAATTGGAAGAAAAAAGAGAAAAAGGGCTTTGTTACAATTTTGATTGCAAATGCACTAAAGGTCATAAGTGTGTTGAGAAGAAATTATTTTACATAGAGTATGAAGAGGAGGAAGAAAAGGATCAAGAAACATCAAAAGAAGAGGATATACACCAAGACCCAACCCTGGAGAAAGAAGAAATGATTCAGACCATATCTTGTAAAGCATTGACAAGAATTACCACTCCTCAAACTCTCAAGATAGAAGGACGTATCAAGAAGAAAAAGGTGCAAGAAGTGAAATATCACATCACGAAAGAAGAAATGAATCCAACCATATCTTGTAATTCATTGGTTGGAATTATCACTACTCAAACTATCAAGATAGAAGGGCATATCAAGAAGAAAAATGTTCAAGAAGTGAAAGATCACATCGAGCATCAAGAAATGAAACCGACCATATCTTGTAAAGGATTGGAAGAAATTACCACTCTTCAAACTCTAAAGATAGAAGGACATATCAAGAAGAAAAAGGTTCAAGCAATGAAAGATCACATCGAGCATCAACAACAAGTTCTCCAACTTCTAAAGGATAACGCCACTTTGGTGCAAAATCGAATCAAACAATAGGTAGATCAACATAGTAGTGAAAAATGTTTTGATGTAGGTGATTGGGTATTTTTACTGTTACATCTCAAGCAAGCTATTTATGAGAAGGAAATGTTGGCAATACTACATGCACTTAAGAAATGGCGAGCTTACCAAATGGGAAGACCCTTCAAGGTAAAAGTGGATAATGATAGTCTTCAATACTTTTTAGAACAACTATTATCTTTAGAAGAATAGAAAAAATGTGTCACAAATATCATGGGTTATGACTTTGACATCATCTATAGAAAATGGAAGCAAAATTTTGTTGCACATGCACTCTCAAGAAAGGATGAGGATGTGGAAGCATTGTTTTGTGCTATTTCTATTATCCAACCAGATTGTATAAACGAAGCAAGGGATGAATGGAAGAAGGACAAAGAAGTATGGCCACTTATTCAAAAGTTGCAAAAGATCCCAATTCAAACAATATTGCTAGAAGTTGAAGAGGAAGGAAAAATAATATTGGAACCTGGAGCAGTCACAGAAACAAGAACTCGACATCTACGAAATCGATCAATTTCAGAGTATCTCATCAAGTGGAAGAACTTACTCGCTAAAGATTCCACATGGGAGGACAAGAATTTTATATAGAAGCATCCAAGACTATCAAGCGTTGAGCGGCAACACTTTTTGAAGGAGAGGGGCATTGTTAGGCCCTATACTACTAGTCTAAACCTATTTATTTGTTATAGTAAAACCCCTTTTATATTGATGTACCCATATTAGTGCCATAATGTTACTATTGTGCCCATTAGAAAGCCCACTATTGTTATTATTGTGCCCTTACCCATTATTATTGTTATGTCGGCTTTGATTATATTATGACCCTTAGACTCCTATATATAGAAAGGAGGTCTTTTCATTTGTATCATCCAAGAATTTTTCATTTGTGTAATGTAAAGGAGGTTTCCCCCTCAAAAAGGCTGAATTCTAAGGTGTTGATCTATCTTTTCTATATTTTTGTGAGTTGGTTTCATAACAATATTTGTTTAAACCGTTGCTTTGATTCCGATGTCAACTTCAACTTTATTTTGGCTTACATGATTTTAGAGGTTGGGTTTTTTGGGGTAGAAGCTTCTGCCTTAGGCCCATGCTCTATTTGGTTTTTCTGGTCTCTTCCTTGGTCCACAACTCCTTGTGGATAGTTGTTAATTTTTTATTTTATTAATGAAATAGAAGGTCCAACTCTTGCATTAGCAAAAAAAAAAATCAAGCAGAACCATTGACCTTCTCACCATACATCATATGATTTAAATCAATATAATTAATGGTTTCGAGAGGGGGTTAGGTAGTAAATGGTTTAGGAAGGGAGGAGTCTAAAGTAAAGAAGAGGGTGACAATTGTAAAAAAGTAGTAAATGTGAAACTTCTTTTCGGACCACCATTGTTTAAATGTCGAAAAGGCAGGTGCCCCCGAAACCCATTGTCAGGCCAGGCATTAACTCCTCAAAGCAAAAATGATTCATATGTTTATTCCTTCAAGGTGGCCTTATTATATACAAAAAGGAGAGACTGTTCAATTCATCTCTCGATGACTGTTCACATTACTTATTTATTTATTTACATAATGTTCACCCAATCTTGATGATTAGGTGTCAACATTCCCCCTGTTAATCTGAAGGGATGTTGGGGATTCCAAGCATCATTCTGAATTGTTCAAGCTTTTCTCTTACAAGCGCTTTGGTGAAGATGTTTGCAATTTGTTCATTAGTGGAACAATGACAGAGATGGAATGTTTTGGCCTCAACATGATGTCGGATTAGATGATATTTAGTATTGATGTGCTTTGTTCGATCATGGAACTTTGGGTTCTTGGCCAACTTTATTGCAGAGGTATTTTCAATCATGAGTGGAGTTGATTGTAATTGTTTTAGCTGCAAATATTCAAGAATTTTCCTAAGCCACACAATTTATTTTGTTGCTTCAGCTACTGCCACGTATTCTGCTTCTGTTGTGGAATTTGCTGGAACTAATTGTTTGCATGATCTCCAGGAGACAGCTCCTAATCCAAGACTCATAGCATATACTGAAGTGGATACCCTAGTTTCTTTGTCTCCATCGAAGTCTGAATCAGAGTATCCAATGAAGCTAAAGTTGTCCACCTATGTATACGTGATTCCAAAGTCTTGAGTTCCCTTCAAATACATTAGAACTCTTTTTGCAACATACCAATGTCCCTCACAAGGCTTTTGCATAAACCTGGAGAGGATTCCAATAGCAAATGAAATGTCTGGTCTAGTAGTAGTTATGTAGTTGAGACTTCCTACAAGTTGTCTATACTTTTTTTCATCCTCAAATTCTTTTCCTTCAATAGATGTTAGCTTTAAGTTTTGTTCCATTGGAGTAGTAAGAGGATTGCATTCTAGCATGCCAAACTTGTTCAATGGATCTCCAATGTATTTCTTTTGAGAAAGAAATATGGACTTTGGATGTAGGGTTACTTCAATACGAAGATAGTAATGAACATAGCCCAAATCAGTCATTTCAAAACTTTTCCCCAATTCCTTCTTTATGGATGCAATGTAGCTTTCATTGTTCCTTGTCATTAAAAGATCATCTACATACTCCATAAGATATACAGCTATTTTGCCAACTTTCTTGACAAATAAAGTTGCATCATCAAGATCATAATGTTTGAAATTGATTTTCAGAAGATGCTCCATTAGTTTTTCATACCAGGCTCGCGGTGCTTGTTTGAGGCCATACAAGGACTTCACTAGTTTGCATACTTTATGTTCATGTCCTTTCACAGCAAATCCTTTAGGCTCATACATAAGAACATTCTCTTTTAGATCTCCATTCAAGAAAACAGTTTTTACATCCATTTGATGGACTTTCTAACCATTCTGAGCTGCTAGGGAAAAGAGTGTCTGGATGGTAGACCATTTTGCTATGGGGGAAAAAGTATCCTCATAATCGACCCCTTCCTTCTGTGCAAAACCTTTTGCCACAAGCCTATCTTTTTGCTTGTCAAGTGAGCCATTAGCTTTATACTTGTTCTTTTGACCCAGTTGTAGCCAATTGGTTTGGTTCCTAATGGAGGATCGACCAGCTTCCAAGTGCCATTCCTTATGAGGGCATCATATTCCTTTTGCATTGCTTCTTTCCATTCATCATGAGAAGCGGCTTCTTTGAAGGAAATTGGTTCAAAATCTATAGACAAGTTCAATTCACAATCATAAGAAACATCCATATCAACAGGTGAATTAGAGTCATCCACATCACCTCCATTTTGCCGGTTTGAATTTCTAGTTCCTATCTTTCCAACCTCATTAGGATGAACACTTTCAAATGTTTTTGTCAGCCAATTTGGGGGACCTTTCTCCGATGGTCCAAGCTACTCCGTTGATTGAGTTGGCATTGAATCAAGATCGAGTCTCCCAATTCTATCAATCACATCAGTTAAAGCATCATGCGTTGTTGGAGTTTCATGTGGGGGAGAGTGTTCTTCAGAAGAAGATTCCACATGTTGATCTAGTATAGGAATCACCCTTCAAGATCTGGAATGTGATTATCAAATTCTCGAAATTATTTTGCTTTTGCGAATCTATCCAAGCAATCAAGTTGCCACTCAACAACATTGTCAGTTTTAGATGATTCAAGAAAAATTACATCTGTAGATACAACAAACTTCTTATTTACTTCATCGTAGAGACATAATGCTTTGGAGGTGTTTGAATACCCCAAAAAGATACACTTATGACTTCTAGCACCAAGTTTGTTTCTATGTACCTTTGGTATCAAGGCATAACAGGGAACCAAAGACCCTGTGATGCTTTATTGAAGAACATGTCCATACCACATTTCATATGGAGTCTTGTTTCTTATAGCATTGTATGGACATCTATTCTTTATATATGTAGTAAATAGAACAACATCAACCCAAAACATTATCTTTACATTTTTTAAGAAGAGCATGGATCATACCATATTTAAGATTGTCGTATTCATTCTTTCAACTACACCATTCTGTTGGGGATTATAAGGCACAGTTGTTTGATATTTGATCCCATGTTGGCAAACATAGTTTTCAAAATCATTTGAGGTGTATTCTTTTCCATCATCAGTGCGAATAGACCCAATATGAGATTGTGCATCATTTTCAATCCATTTATGAAAACTCTTGAATGTTTGAAAAGCATCAGATTTGTTCTTCAATTAATAAACCCAACACATCCTGGAGTAATCATTAATAAATGTCATCATATATTTATTTCCATTTGCAGAAGGAACAAGCATTGGACCACATAAATCTGAATGAATGAGTTCAATTTTTCTATGTGCTCTTGAATGTGAATCATGAAAATACTGTTTTCTATGCTTTCCTAGAATGCAAGCATCACATTGCTTAAGTTTCCTAGGAATTGTGTAGGAAAACCAACAACAATCATTTTTCTTCAACAAAGCGAAGGTTGTCATAGTTCAAATTGTCCAAATCTAGCATGCCATAATAAACTTGATGGAAGTGTACCTTCTTCATGATGAGAATTGTATGAGAAATGTTGTGCACGAGCAGAGGTACCTTGCAGCTTGATAAGCCTTTCTTCTTCTATTCTCCTCATGATAAGTGAGTGGTCAGATGCTTTTTTTACCTCAAGCTTGCCATCAAACATATGAATGTAGTGACCTTGTTGGCATATGTGAACCAAGGACAACAAGTTTCTCTTGAGCTGTGGGAGATATAGAACATGATACAGAAGAAAGTCTGGAAGACCAGGCAGTTTAAGCCTGATTGTGCCAAGCCTTGATTTCTTGATTTTTGATTGGTCTACAAAGTATACTACTCGATCAACATTGTCAATAAATTCTTCAAAAAAAACTTTTCTATATGTCATGTGGCAGGTTGCTCCTAAATCAAGAAACGAATCATTTTTCCAAGAAGCAAGTGAAGCATTAAATAAATCTTCATTTACTCTAATATTACATTGTGCCACAACATAGTGAGTGGATTCAGGTGATTTACCTTTGTCTGTATCATCAGTTTTACCTTTCTATTGGTTTCTTTGCTGCTCAACTTTGTCCCATGGTAGCTTGCATCTAGAGGCATCATGTGATCCATTTCTTTTGCAACGTATGCAGTGCAAATCTGTCTTTTCTCCTTGAGAGTGGCTGCCCCCCCTGCCTCTGAAATTTCTTCTTCTTCCTTTTCGCCCACCTCTTCCTCTGGAAGAATCTTGAGCAAGATTATTCTCTCTATGTGTAGGACACACAACTTTTTAGGAAGATAGAAAACCCTTCTCTTTTTCAACAAACTTCTCCGTCATAAAATTTTCACTAAGCCCAAAAATAATTAAAATATTCATAGCAAAACACTAATAGTAATTTGCTATGTCTTTACAAAATAGAATCAACTACAAGCTCTCAATATTCATATATCATGCAATATATATTATATTCCTTATAACATATTCCACAATATTCATATACCAAGCACGGTCATCGACTTAATGCACCAGAACAATAGTGTTCTTAGATAGAAGTATTCTTGGACAGTAGGTAACAGGCTACACCTTTATGCAACATATTTCCCTCACCTCATTTTTTATGAAAGAACTAAATGAAAGGCTCCAACATATACCTTCCATATACCCCAATAGTAATTTTATATAATGTAATATATGTTGACTAAGAGCTCAACGAATTCATGTGCCTTTGTGGTATATGGAAAAGCATCACATACCATGTCAACGCTTACCATAACATGCCATAACGTAGTCTTACAGAACATTAATTAATGCATACAATACGGTGCATTGTGCACATACCAAGATTGTTTGCAGCAAAGTGTATGGACCAAATGAATGAGTTTCAATCAGTGTACACAGAAGGTTTGAATGCACATTCCAATAGGTTGACCTATAGGTTCTACCAAACAGAGTACCAGGAGAAGGGACAGGCCGTCCCCATGCGCGATTTTTCAAAATTTGCTTGTTTGCTCAACCAAAATTGGTCATAAATATATATAGGGCGGTTTGCATCTAACCCAATTTTGTGAAAAACAAAGAGCATTTAATTGATGATGGGAGCATCGATTCGAAAGTGTAAAGATTACCAAGAAAAAGCAACCCTTTATGGGCCAATCAACTGTGTATATGGAGCAGCTTCTTGTTGCGTGATGTCCACCCATCTATCTATCCAAGAATTGTTGTTAGACCCAACTCTGCAACAAACACCAAACTAGAAACCCACCTACTAGTTTCTGGTTCTAAGCGTACCCATCTCTAAAGTTGCTTAATGAGCACATATCCCATGCGTGCATTTTCTCAAAACTAAAACAAAATACAAAAGTGGGTGGTGTATTTTGTGCAGTAACGGATAATTTGAGAAGAGAAAAGCCAAATTTCTTGGTAGAGCCGCTCATCCGCCACGGATGATTCGAAACACTTGAGAGTGAATAATTTAGAATCACACGGAAAGTGCTACAATTTAACAATATGTAACAAATCCGATTTGGTAGAAACTATGATGTAGTGTCTAAAGGAAAAATATGTGAAGAGAAATGTATACCAGCGTTCTTCAAAATTGTTCACCGAACTAGCATTCTTCAGAATCGCTCACTTTACGATGGCCAAGGATATCACCACATTTTCACTGCACTGTCTGATAGAGTTTAGGTTTGTTCTGGAGAATGGCAGCAACGTTCAAGGCATGTATCGAGCAGCGTAGCAATAGTAGTCGATGGTGCAAGTAGGCTTGAGGAAACGTCAGGCAATTGACACCAATGTTTATATGGGAAACATATTATATGGGCAACGTATGGACAACACTTTTGAATGAAGCAACGCTTTGTATGGAGCAGTGGTTTTAAATGGAGAGCAGAGGAGCAGAATAGGGAGTTACAAAGAGCATAAAAGCTAAAAATTGAGTTGGCTCTGATACCATGTCAGGCCAGGCAGTAACTCCTCAAAGCAAAAATGATTCATATGTTTATTCCTTCAGTGTGGCTTTATTATATACATGAGGGAGAGATTGCTCAATTCATCTCCCAATGATTGTTCACCTTACTTATTTATTTATTTACATAATGTTCACCCAATCCTGATGATTAGGTGTCAATACCCATCAATAACCATTGATTTATGTTGCACATATCTCGGGTCGTTAAAGATTATGGTGATTTAATATTTAAGTGTGGGGTGGGGACATGATTTACTTTGTCTTTATGGATTTGACTTGTGACTTGACATATATATACGATAAATAAATGAGGTTCCTATATTTTAGATATTGGGTTTTGTTATTTTTTATCTAAGTTTTAATATTTTAAATAAATACTTTATAAATATATATATATTATATATATATATATATATATATATATATATATATATATATTATATATATATATATATATTATATATTATAAAATTGAATTTTATTTACAATAAAAAAAATTTTAAAAATAAATCAGAGATATTTACAAAAATTTGGTAGGCTTCATGGTTTAGCATACCAAACTAAGCATGTCGGGGCATACATTTGGCCAAAATTTATCATGTGTTAACATTGGCTCTAACTGGGGATGTTGGTTCCTTGTGGGGAAGAAAATAACCGCAACTCTAGTGTGTGACCATTCACTAGTCATCACACCCCTCAGCCTGCAATTTGTGACCTATTTTGAAACTCAAACCTCTGTACAATCTGTAAATGATATTGAATACTGCAAATTGTAAACTAAATGTTGAAAACAATGCTTTCCTAGTAAGCTTATTTATGTATATAAAATCCTATTCTAACAGATGGGAACCAAATGCTTGATTTCAAGAAATGTAAAACATCCAATATAATCAATTAAAAAGTGGATCCAATACCTAGGCTCCTTGACTGTGTTTAAGAAGAATGAAAACCAGAGCTTGTAAGGGAACTGGAAACTGATTGTAAGCTTGATCTTCACAACATAAACATAATCAAAACTCTGTAGTGAACGATTCATCTATATAGTTAGCTATGGGATCATGAAAGACATGACTTATTGTTTGATTTTCAAAGTATTCCGCAAATTTATCGTCATTCTTGGCTAGTCCATCTATGCTTTCTTTACCATAATATAGTTTTAGTTGTGATTCATCATACCTATTCTTAAAAGAATCCTCAACATCAATATCAAAATGAAGCACTACCACTTCTTGTTTCAGCTGAAAAAGGTTCTCAAAGAAATGATTTTGACATTGTAAATTGTGGCCCTGAATTTCAACTTCTAAGGCTTGAAGATCCTTCTCAATTTGTTCAGCCAACACTGCTAAAAATATGGTCTTTTATTCAAAGCTACATGTTCATTTCACTATATAAATAGGAAAAATATGTGAGAAAGCCTCATCAATTTTATCATCATCAAAATTATCCCAGTATTCGTTGAAACCTTCAACAGAGATAGGGTCTTCAACATACCTTGTCATCTTCTTTAGTAAGAAACCTGATCGACGTGTAGTGGAGTCACCATGAGTGTTTTGCAATATGGATTCTTTGACAATGGATACTTTGGACCAAGTTCAAACTTGATTGGAGTTTTGAGGTCAATGGTTTAGCCTTCTTGTGTCTAATCATTGTCTACCATCAAGAATTAGATCTGAAACTTAATAGTCTTTTTTGGGGAAGATGAAACCTTGAGGGCCCCCACTATGGTCGCCAAAATGTTATCACTCCTTAATTTCCCAAGGCTATGAGAGGAACCTAGAGGTAACCACAAAACCACTTTAGAATTTGGGATCTAGCCCTTCCAACATCAGAGAGGCATCTCTCTATATGATTTAGATTTATTGATTTAAGATATTAGGTTAGTAATTAGGTTGTGAGTTTGGTCTTTTCAAAGATTTGGTTGAAAGTACATGGACAGTCCATTGGGAAATGGAGTCATAAGTCTTGGGATGATCAAATACAAAAATGACAAAATAGATCTAATGGTGCAAGGCAGGTAAACTTTTGGATCTTTGCAGCATTTATGGAGTGAATAGGATGAAAATATTTAGATTCAATTAAACATAGAGCATACTAGGATGAATTATATATTTAATATCAATGCGAAAACATAGATATTGTTTATATGCTAGAGAAGAGTGTATTCAAACAAATCCAACCCTTAATATTCTTTAAACAATAAAGACAGAAAGAACATATGGAAAAATGGAAAAATGACAATTTTACACGAGAGGAAACTTCACCAATTGCCTGACACATGAATCCTGAAATAACTTTATGTATTAATGAAATGATCACTTCAGTACATGCACAAATTTACTTCAAAGATTTGCTTTCTTCACATGAGTTCCAACCCTTAGTACTTCACAATATGAAGTATTTATACAATTCATCAAAATATCTTAATTTAAAATATCAAGATGTTTCTACAAAATATCCTAAAAAAAATTGTTTATAAAAATAGTACAAAAATATAGGAAACTTAAACTGCTTAAGATCTGGCAGTAACTTCGAGGATTTTGGTGATGACATGGACTCAAAAAGGTTGTTCCTTTGTTGTTTATATCTTCATGCCCTTGAAATATTGAGCTTTTGAGTTTCTTCCAACTGATAATTTTGTGCCTTAAAATCTGGGCTTTGTCAAGTTGTCCCCAAAAAGATGTCAATTCCTTGAATTTACTAATGATCGTATGTCACTTTTCGACAATGATTCACCAATGTCATAAATATTTTGGAAAGAAATATTTTATAAATTCATAAATATTTTGGAAGGAAATATTTTATAATTTTTTTTAAAATATTCTGTAAATAAATTTCATTTTTCTCTATTTCATCAATTTACGAAATGAAATCTTCAAAATATCTCATGAAATAATTGCATCTCTGTTAAGAAGAGCTTCGGCGTAAATCACATGAAAGAGTTTTTGTCGACGCGTTTCGAACCAACTAGTGTGGTTCATCGTCAGGACAAGTTGAAGAAGCAGATCTGGCAAAGCATGTTAAATAGACAGTGCAAAGACTCCAACGGCTACAAAACGGCTATTTTTGACTCTGGACCAAGGTAAAAAATATATTAATAAATTAAATATTCGCTTTATTTTTATTATTTTATTTCTAGAAATGAACACAATTAGGTGAAATGAATAGAATCCCGAGTGATTTATTTAATTAATAAATTA
>APFE030539955.1:0-15509 GCA_000404065.3 Pinus taeda | reverse complement strand
AGAAGAGTGTTTGACGTGTATATAGCGCCTCCAGATGGTTCATGCATCCCTATGATAGAGGAACTTATCCCATCAAGAGAGGAGCTACCCCATCCAAAAGAGGGAGTATCCCATTGATGTTGGAACTGAATAACTTCCTCTAGATACTATAAATATAGGCATTAGGCCAGAGGAGGGGAGGTTGAATGCTGAACATTCCAAAGGGTAAATGCTGCTGGAATTAGGACTTCCATTGTTGACTTGTGAGGAGAGATCACTATCCTTCCTTGTTGCCATATTGGGAGTGGGTGAGCTTGTCAAAGTAGAGAAAATCTCTTGTTGGACCCTGGGAGGAGCTTGCACAACACCAAGGCTCAGGTTGTAATGGTTCCTTTTTTGTTTCCTTAATACAAATAAGTCCATTCTTCTCAATGATTTGTTGTTAATGAATTATTTCATGTACTCCTTGGTCTATGTGATGAATATGATTTGTTTTATGAAAAATTCAGGTGTTATGTAATCGTTTGCTTTGTTAGTGTATGCAGGTCTTAAAGTGAAGGAGGAGCTCATCTGGATCAGCAAGGCTGGACTGCTACAACAAGCGTTGGACCTAAGGTAAGATCGGAAAACACTTGGTCTCTCATAGAATAACGTGTGTTTAGAGAAGGATTGCTCTTGTTTGGTTTCTTTGTCACTAGAGAGTCTTAGACTCCTAGGGAGGTTAGGTTTGTCCGCAAAAATAACTCTTTTCGCATGACAACCGCAGTCAAAACATACTAATGGAAGTTTTCCTTTGTACTTACATGTTCCTCTTTTCATCTTCCTCGTAATGTACACAAATTCTTCATCTAAAAGTTCTACTTTCTTTTCTTCCACTTTGCAACAACTAGATCTAGGTTTGGATACCTCTTTTCCCTTCCCTGTCTTCTTGGATGTTCTGAATGTTGTTTCTATATTAGATGAACCATCTTCTTCTTTAATCCTCATTTCATAAGTTTTCAGTATCCCATTTAGTTCGTCCATAGTAAAGTTGGTTAAATTTGATCTATCTTCTAAGATCGAAACCTTAGGATTAAATCTGGATGGAAGAGTTCTGAGGACTTTCCGAACAATGACATTTTTATCAACTGGTTCTCCTAATCCTTCCAAGACATTTGTTATTTCAGAAACATGTAGAAAGTAAGTTGCAATGTTCCCATCTTCTTTCATCCTTAATTTTTCAAATTGAGCTCTGTAAATTTGAAGTTTTGCTTCCTTGACTTTCAAGTCTCATGCATATATATTTCAGAGCTTGTCCCAAAGCCCCTTAGCTATTTTACAAGCCAATACCTTAACATAGATAGATTGAGTGAGTCCACTTATATAAGATCCTTTGCTTTATCATCGTTTACAACATTTTTCTTACCTTGTTCATCTATTGTTACTTTATAGCCCTGTTCCACTATTTCCCAAACTTCATATCCTTGCGCAAGTAAACGAACCTGCATCCTTCTGCTCCATAGTGCATAGTTATCTCCATTAAATAGAGGAACTCTATTCTTGGTGTACTCCATGATCTCCTTCCAGTTGTTAAATTTCTACTAAAGGAACCAATCCCTGATACCAATTGTTGTAAATACTTGGGGGGTGAATCAGTATTTCCTAGCAACTAGCACTTTATTAAATATTTTCAAAGAATTATTTAATCTTTAGTTATTATTATTATTCAATAAAAGAAGTATAAAACAATGTAGAATATAGAGATAGTAGGCACAAGATTTTTTAGGTGGAAAACTCCCTTCGGATCAAAAACCATCGAATGCTTTTTTAATAAATTATTTAATCTTCAACCCGAACTGAAATGAAAGTTACAACTTCCTAGAATTCTAGAAAAACATTATTCTCTGGAAGGATGCCCCAACCCCTTAGGTTTATCAGTAGTTAGCTGAAAGGATGCCCCAACACCCTAGCAAGCCACAATTTGCCCTAGCACCACCCTACCACCCTATAAAGATAAAAATAGATAAAAGATGTGGACTCTCGTACAAGGGACAATGATGCACATTACAATGATTTTCAATAGATGATAGATAATACTAGGACCTACCCTTATCCTGACAAACTTGACAATATAATAGACTCTCCCATATAACACCTTTACAACTCTAGGCAATTTGACTCTTTTACAAAATGGGCTCTCGTACCAGAGATAATGCCCCTAGTTACAATGATTTGAATTTTGACTTTGACAATGCTTCACAATATATGGATACTAGTTGATGATGGTTGTTATGTCTTCAAAGAATGTCCCTTTGCAATGCTTCCTTTAAAAGATATTGATTTGACACTTCAGACTCTTGAATTCTTTCTTGGTGTTGTCCCGTAATCTTCTTCTACCTGCATGAAAATTTCCCAAATGAAACCCAATCCCAAAGCAAAACAATGTACCCATCACTTACCTTTTCCTGCAAAACAAGTGTAAGTATAAACTAATGAATGTACAAAATTGAATGATTCAAAACGTACCTAAATTGTGCTTGTGAATTACTTATTGTTGTTTTGTTCTTGGCTTGTTCAATTATTATCAATAATCTAGTATTGTACAAAATGTTGACTAGGATAGACCTAATGAATGCTTTCAATTTTACCTAGACCTTAAAACAAACTGTGAAAACTATACAAGAGTTCTAATAACCTTTAATTACACATTTTATGTAGACCCTAATCACGCTTAGTAGACAACCCTTCAATACTTAAAAGCAAACCTTAATATATTTAGATATAAACCTAACCATGTAATCAAAACCTTATCAAAGAAGATAATTATAGTTTGGGGGAATTTAACATCAAGAGGTACTTCAAAACACAGTCCATTTGAAGGCTTGAAACACTTTAATAATCCAATAGTCCTGTCTGACACTTCAATTTCAGTCTTGTTATAATGTTCTAAACAGACTTCTCAATGTTATTCCTTAAAAGGTGGACCAAGACTTTTATTTGCAGTCTTGTAGCAATCTTCAAACCTTTTTTTAGTTGTCTAATGACCTTCGATGATTCTGAAAGGGTACCATAATTTAGGGTTGAGAGCTATATAAAATAGTTTACTTAGTTGTGATGAAACTAGGAAGATACATAGAGTCATTAGTCTGCAACATAATCCTTAAAACACATGTATGAATTTGCAACTCTTGGAAGAGAATATTGCTACAAAAATAGAATGGCTCTTCCTCAGGTATGGACCTACGATAAAATACTTTAACGAACCTTAAGTCCCAAGAAAATATTGATCGAAATATGTCCTAGAACTTGATCCTTCTTGAACTCGAATCCTGCACTTGAAGTCCTACAATATATCAAACCTTTAAAACTTTTAAAAATCAAACGCTATCCCTAAATATGTTTTGTGATGATAGGCCAAGGATAGCCGAAATTATTTCAAAACTAGCCTCTTCAAATTTTCTTTTTTGTGCATACACATGAGAAGAGGCGTAGATAGTGGATGAACATTAGGGGGCATTATTGAGGTAGACGTTAGAGTTAAAATATCATTTAAAAATTAATTAATTAACTAAATAATATATCACCTTAAGCCCTAAGTAAACGGTTATAATGGAGAGTTAGATGTTAACTTATGTTTCAGTGTTTTGTTGAAGGGCCTCATTAAAAACAATGAAACATTATTAAATGGTTATATCAAGCCCTAAGAAAGGATGACATCGACTTTATTAGAGGTGCATCTTTTAGGATGTTTTAAACACTTTTTGTTATTAATAAATTTAATTTAATTTAGTAATCATTTGTGTGTAGTTTTCTTCCGGAGTTCTCACATCCATGATTTTTTGTATCGACATTTTGAGCCATCCACCGTGGCTCATCACGTTTAATTTAGTAATCATTATTTATTTGTTTGTTTAAATAATAAGGATTTTGTACACTAATCCTTTATTGGTGTGTTTTGTATGTGACACATAGGTTCTTGAAGTCAATGATTGATTTATTGTCTTTTGTCCTTGAAGTTATGTAACCTATATGTGGTGATATTATGGTGATAAACAATGTCATATATTGACAACCGTAGTAGGAGGTGTCATGACACTACCCCCTGGGGTTTTAGCCCACAAAACTGGGTCTTCAATTTCAAACTCAATTTTCTCTCAAACCAGAGGGAACCACTAGGCGTACCATATATCAACATAAACATATCATCGAGGAGAATCTATCTAGAATTATACTAACACAATATTCCAAGTCTCTAGTTGAGAGGGAGCTTGGGCAATTCCCTGGTTGAGTATATTCCTTTTATAGGAATGAGTATATCCTCCCTAGTTAAGTGGGAGATATAGACACACCATTCTTGTCTTCATGTTACGCAAAAAGAATGGAGGATTGGGTAAGCATATGATATTGATTTTGAGACTCTTTGAGGATGTGGTAGGGCATCCATGTATCTACCCAAATAACCGGCTAACCGAGGTAAGCATGTGACAAGAGGTTACTATGATTGGATTCAACCTCCTAGGCGACCTTAAGGAAATGGAATCGATGGAAACACATCATACAAACCTTCCACATCATCAACATGACTCCTAAGAACCATCCCAAACTTGTTCGTAACCAGCCCCTGGGTCCAACTGAGGTTTTAGACCACTTGAACCACAGGCGCTCCGATGATATGGGCCTAACAATGTCCAAGAGCATCTAGAAACTCTCATGGCAAGGCATGCTAGCGTCTAGCGACTATTTTTCTCAATGTTATGCAAGCGTCCCCGGGATTTGAGCCACTTTTTCAGGCCTAGAGCCCAGGTCACTGCCAAAAATTGAATGACATGTTCAAAACAAAAATATAACAAGGAAATGATGATAGAAATGCAAATAATTGAACAAGCCCTTAACTAGACCCCTACTAACCATGATATGCATTTCGTCAAACATATCACAAATATGTAATCTACATGTGTAAACAACAAATTTAAGTATAAGGGTCTCATACTTATCTTAGAATCGCTAAGAAGAATTGTTCCCTTATATCATTTTTTGCAATATCATCTATTAGGTCATAGATACATTGTTCATTAATTTACAATTAAAAACACGATGAGAGCCATACATAGCCACTATCATAAAACATATACATAACCAACATAATAGCAACATAAATACCTAGGAAATCACAACCATATGATCCACATATAAACTAGTATAATAATCGTAGAAATACAAGGAGAAATAACCTCATATTGATGATGCAAAATCCAAACCTGGGATGGGACTACCACATTCCACCCGACCATAGAATGGATGAGCCAAATATCTCTTCAACCATTGACCCCCGTGCCATATTCTAAGCATGAATGTGGGACTCAAACCCAAAAGAGCCAACCAGGGCATCCCAAGGCTAAACCACCTCATCCTCATCAATAGAAACCAGGATTTACCGTAATCCATCCTAGATCACTAGGCCAATACAATTAACATGTAATAGCAGGCTTTACCATGATCTCCACCACATCATTAGGCCAAAAAAAACATGGATGCCACCAAATTTCTCCACCTACAACATGATGAATTTCCCTAACTCCTAGTCTCTCAAGCATTACCGCAATCCACACCAGATCACTAGGCCCTAAACCAAGACCCACTCTCCAGGATTTACCGCATATCCTAACCCGGGATTACTATGCCCAACGGAGAGAAATCCACCTTTTGGATTTACGATATATCCTGTCATTCACCTACAAGGATTCCTCGGCCCACCGAGGCAACACAAAATGTGACTTTACTGCAACCCATAGTCTGGTTCAGGGGTTACTAGGCCATGTGTTCTATCATTTGGAGATCCACCTCACTCAACTTTGAATCCATCAGGCAATATGAAAATCAATGCTTGCAAAGAATATCATTGTAGCTGCTTGATATTGCTCTTCCTTGCTTGCTCCTTCCTTCCTCTTCCCTTCTTTTCCTTTCTTGATCCAATGCTAAAGTGCTCCAAGAAAACTCTAAGTGTCCAAGACTGAGAGAGAGAGAGAATAATGAGAGAGCTCCAAAACTGAACTAACAAAAGGTATCAACTGATCCTCATAAGCATTTTTATCAATTAGGCCTTTGTTTTCTTCATTTTCCATCATTTCCCTTCAATTTCCTCCTCACATGCAACATGTGACCTTTCCTTACTTTTCTCCTAATATCCATTATTTTCGTAAATAAATATGCTAAAAATGTCATTTTTCCTTTCCAAAGTCTTAGCCATTGTCTTTGCCAATTTCCTTAGCCATAATTAACCAAATGAACACCCACACTAGGATATTTTGCCCAACATTCAGCTTGGAATAAGTGTCCCATCAACCTTGGTTATTATTTTTGCCTTTATTAACTTTTATTACATGGAATTTTCACCAGGGTTGTTAATGAACCCTCCCCCTTGGGGTACACCATCCTCGGTGTTCAACCACACATATACCTTAGCAAAACCACTGAAAATAAAACATACTTCCTATGGAGTTGTATAACACAACTCGATGTAGTATTTACAATGATCAACCTATTGAGAAGCAAACCAACATGACAATTATAATGACATGACAACCATACCTCTTATTGGAGCTTTATAACATAGATCATGGAATTATTTACATCCATATACATATGTACATATACCAACACATCACCAAACAAATACCGAATACATATACCAAAGACATATACTAAAACACCATACCAAAATAGCTTTGCCTCAACCAACAAACAATGAATGATACATAACCCGCATCTAATTCACCATCACCCATGTAGCTTCATTGGGCCCAAAGTTCCACTTCACTCTAACCTAATCGATTGCTCGGTTCCAGATCATAAACACCTTGGCACATGATCCAATATGTAAGGATCTCTTCTTTGGTTTGATGTGCAAGTACACTTGTTCCCAAACCTAGAACTCGTTGAACAACCTATTTTGATTTACATAGCTCTTTTGCCTATCATGTGCTACCTTTATATTCTTCTTTATAACATGCATTTCTTGTTCCATGTCCACCAACATGTCCGGTCCAATCAACACCTTGTTAACTGGATCACTCCAATTGATGTGAGTATTACAACTCCACCCATACAATGCCTCAAACAAAATCATCTTCAAAGATTCTTGATATCCATTGTTGTAAGAAAACTCTACCAGTGGAATATACTCTTCTCACTTTCGTTGTTGATGCATCACGTACATCCTCAACATGTCCTCCAATATCCTGTTGACCTTCTCAGTTTGTCCATCTGTCTGTGGATGATAAGTTGTATTGAAGGCCAACGTTGTGCCCAAACCTACAAATAACTCCTTCCAAAACTTTGAAGTGAACTTTTCATCCATGTCTAACACAATATTCTTTGGAACACCATGCAATCTCACAATGTATCTCATGAATACATGTGCTACATCACTAGTTGAGAATGTAGACTTCATTGGAATGAAGTGCGCAACCTTTGTCAAGCTCTCCAAAACAACCATGATGGAATCATGTTGTCTCACTGTCCTCGGCAAACCTATGATAAATTCCATGGAAATGACCTCCCATTTCCATTCTGGAATTGAAATCGACTGTAGCAGTCGACCTGGATGCTTACAATATGCCTTCACACGCTGACAATCTAAACACCTAGCCACAAACCATACTACACCCTTATTCAAATTCGACCAGTAATAAAATTTCTTCATTGCGATCAATGTTTTCTGGTAGCCCGAGTGACTTGAATATGATTTTCTATGAAACTCCCTCAAGATCATTCTTGAGCTCACTGTTATCTGACACATATATCCTTTCCTTAAATCTAACCAATCCATCTGATGTAAGACGATAGTCCACATCCTGTGCACCTGTACATGTACATGTACTACTACTTGCAACTGTACTTGTACATGTACTCTGCTGCAACCTATGCACAATCTCCATATACCTGACATCCTATTGAGCTGCCTAGAAGATCTTGGCTTGTAAATCAATCCCATAGGAACTCATAGCTACTATATGATTTACTTGTATTCATTTGCTAAGAGCATCTGCAACCATGTTCTCCTTTCATTTGATATACATGATATCGAAGTCAAACTCACTGATTGTGGCCAACCATCTAGCTTATCAGGCATTCAAATTCAGTTGGTTAAACAAATACCTCAACCCAATGTGATCACTAATCATCACAAACCTCCTACCAAGAAGATAGTGCCTCCACATCTTTAATGCATGTATGATTACTGCTAACTCAAGATCATGTGTTGGGTAGTTCCGCTTGATCTCGTTTATTTTTCGTCACTCATAGCATACCACATGTCCTTCCTGGATAAGGGCTCCACCAATTCCTATCTTGTAAGCATTTGTACATACTACAAACTCTTTGTCCAGATCTGAAATCTATAACACTAGTGCATGTGTCAATAATTGCTTAAGCTGCTCAAAACTGGCCTCACACTCCTTTGTTCATTTAGACTTCTTACCTTGCCTTTGTAATGATGTAATAGGATAAGCAATCTATGAGAAACTCCTAATGAACCTCATGTAATAACCTGCCAATCCCATGAAAGATCTCACCTTATCAACATCCTATGAGCTACCCACTCCATGATGGCCCTTATCTTTTCTAGATCCACTGTTATGCCCTCCTTTGAAATAGCATATCCCAAGTAGTGTACCTCAGTCTGAAATAAACTACATTGTTGAGCTTAGCATACAACTGATGATCTCTCAACAACCTCAACATTGTTGTTAAATGCTCAGCATGCTCTTCCTCATTTTTAGAATATACCAATATGTCATCATTGAACACAATAACAAACTTATCCAAATACAAACACAACACACTATTCATCAAGCACATAAATGTGGTTGGAGCATTATTTAAACTGAATGGAACTACAACAAACTCATAATGCCCATACCTGGTCTGAAAACTTGTCCTATAAATGTCTTCCTCTTTGATTTGTACTTGGTGGTATCTAGATCTCAGATCAATCTTCAAGAACATTGTTGCTCCCTTCAACTGATCAAACAAGTCATCAATCCTCGATAATGGATACATGTTCTTCATGATCACTTTGTTCAACTATCTGTAGTGAATGCACAATCTGAGACTACCATCCTTCTTCTTTACAAAAAATATTGATGCGCCCCAAGGTGATACACTTGGTCTAATGTATCCCATGTACAACATTTCCTTCAACTGTAAATTCAACTCTACCAACTCAAGTGTGCTCATCCTATAAGGTGCCTTTGATGCTAGAGTTTCCCTTGAAACTAACTCAATAGAAAAGTCTACTTCCCTATGAGGTGGCAACTCTGAAATCTCTTCTGGAAACACATCCTGAAACTATTGTGGAACTAGGTACCTACTCAAAACATCTACATCCTCAACTTCCTTACCTTTGTCACTAGAAATATGCACTGTGAATAACAAACACCCTTTTCTTATGGCTATGGTTTTCCTACATAATTGTCACCATCCTAACGGATGTGACTTTCTTCTTTCCTTGTAAGACCCTTGGTTCCCCATTTTCATCCACAGACTCAATGAATTTGTCATAACAATCCACCTTGGTCCTATGAAGGTACAACCAATCCATGCCCAACAACATACTTTATGATCCCAATGGTAATACATTCAAATGTGTTGTGATAGGCATATCATTCAAATCAAATGCACAAGATCTTAACTAATGATGAACTCGCTTCTTTGTACATGTAGCAAACTGCACTAACCAAAATTATGCATGCACTTCTTTATTCAAACCACACTTATCCACCAAGCCACCAAGTCAGGACTAACATAAATATAATTAGATCTAGGGTCAATCAAAACATAAATAACTTGATCACAAATTGTACCATCCATCTCAATGATAGATGTCTGATGATTTTCTTGTTTGTTATCCAATGTTTCATATATACAAGGAACGCTCTAACCAGCATCCCAAACAGTTTGTGCCTCCTATGCACTATATATATGAGGCCCACCACCCTGATTATGTGGAAAATATATTTTAATGTGATCCTTACCGCATGTCCAACACTCCAATCATCCAGTACCATCACCTCTATGTTGTTGTTGTGATCCATATCCCCGACTCGCTACGTTGAACTCCTTTTGTGGTGCCACATTTTCTTTCTCTTTTGCGTTCTGAGGCCTTATTCTTTTCAAATGCCATTTACCTTTACCTTTTTCTTTTCCTTTCCATCCTTGCTAAGATTAATTCTTATGCTTTGATTACTCATAACAATGCTTCAATTTTACAATAACTTCCCCAAGTGATCAAGGCTTATCATACTCAATTTGATCTCTAAATTCTAATGGCTAACCACTGACAATCCTAATGGCTAACCACTGACAAAACATTGAACTTTAGCCTTCCCATATTTAATATATGGTACATACCTTAATAGCTCCAGGAACTTAAACTTTTACTCTTCATCTGTCATTGATCTCATCTTTAGCTCATAGAATTCTTTGGCCTTACTGTTCGTAGTACCTTTCTGACAAGTATTTCTTCTTGAAAAGCCTCTTGAACTCAAGTCTTTTGTCCTAATGTCTCTAACCCGCTTCACATCTTCCGACCAAATGCCTGCTTTACCTCTCATACTGAAGATAGCTATTCTAGCCTTCATATTATCTATGTACTCATGCAACTCAAAGAACTTCTTCAGTCCATATGTCCAAGCCTCAACACCTTTTGTCTTCTTCACATCTCCATCAAAAGTAGGTGGATTTCCTTTCTTAAACTCACCTAGAAAGTATCCCCTATCACTCCTCCTGTAAGGATGATAACGATGACAACCCTGATGCACGTCAAAACCAGAACTAGAATAATACTTGTATCCATCACCTCTCTTATCCAGAGTATCCAACAATCTACCATCTCTAACCGTGTCATCTTTATCCGGCCTATGACCACCATGAGACCTACTTCCATATGCCCCATTAGTTTTTTCCTCATGTCCATGGCTGATCTGAAGTGGCCCTTGTCGTTGCAATTCTAACAAAATTTGAAGAAGTACAACATTAACCTCTACTTGTTTCTCTTGTGTTTGCATGGTTTTTCCATTGTTCACCTTACAACTCCTTATTTTTCCTTCAAAATTCTCACGTGCCTTCTAAATCATAGGAGTTCCCAACACCACGATGCTCACTTGATTGATGGGGAGAGTCTTTGTGGTCTACAATCTTGCTAGTCATTTTGATCTCTTTCCTCCAAGGCATATTATGTCAGCTATAAACCAAATCACAAAAAACCAACATACCTTAGCGAAAGTCGGGGAGGATATCTCATCTGCAAGGACAACCAATCAACGTACGACATGTATAACATAATCATGAAAACATATATACATATAATACATAAACACATAACCATGTAAGCACCAGTCTAGCTAGAGTCCAGTCATCAATGCATGACCATATCAACTACTCGTACCATGACCTCATGCATGACAACACAACCATACCAATGTACACTGATAGTACACAAGCATAAACAATATGTAACAAATCATACACTCATGACGACACACTTTACAACAACAACATCCTCATTCACATGGCGACATCACTACAACCATGACCAACACCATGCATATGCATAAGCATATAGATCACAAGAATGGTTAACATACATGCAACCGACATGAATGCGTGACCAACACACACTACCCATCCAATTCGAGGGGTGAACCATGTTTTGATACCACTCCGTAACACCCTCGTCCCACATCTACCTAAGTAACCAGCCAACCAGGGTAAACATGTGACGGGAAGCTATTACGATTGGATTCAACTTCCTATGTGAACTTAAGGAAATGGAATCGACAAAAACACATCATACAAACCTTCCACGTCATTAACAAGACTCCTAAGAACCATCCCAACCTTTTTGGTAACCAACCCATGAGTCCCATTAGGGTTTTAGACCACTTAACCCCTGGATGATCCCATGATATGGGTCTAACAGCATCTAGGAGGCTCTTGACACTCTCATGAAAAGGTATGCCAACCTCCAAGGACTATTTTTCTTAGTGTTGTGCCAATGTCCCCAAGATTTGAGCCACTTTTTCAGGCCTAGAGCCCAGGTCACTGCCCAAAATTGAATGGCACCTTCAAAATAGAAAGATAACAAGTCAATGATGATGCAAATGCAAATACTTGAACAAGCCCTTAACTGGACCCCTACTAGTAATGATAGACATTTCGTCAAGCATATCACATATATGTAATTTACAGGTGTAAACAACATATTTAAGCATAGGGGTCTCATACTTATCTGAGAATCGCTAAGAAGCATTGTTCCCTTATATCATTTGTTGCATTATCATCTATTAGGTCATAGATACATTGTTCATTCATTTACAAGTAAAAACATGATGAGAGTCATACATAGCCAGTGTCATAAAACATATACATAACCAACATAATACCAACAAAAATACTAAGGAAATCATAACCATGTGATCCACATATAAACCAGTATAATACTCATAGAAATACAAGCAGAAATAACCTCATATTAATGATGAAAAATCCAAACTCGGGATGGGACTACCATGTTCCACCAGACCATAAAATGGCTGAGCCAAAACTCTCTTCAACCATTGACCCTCGTGCCATATTCTAAGCATGAATGTGGGACTCAAACCCAAAAGAGAAAACCAAGGCATCCCGAGGCTAAACCACCTCAACCTCATCAATAGAAACCAGGCTTTACCATAATCCATTTTGTATCACTAGGCCAATATAATGAACATGTAATCACAGGCTTTACCATGATCTCCACCAGATCATTAGGCCAAAACAAGCATGGATGCCACTAGAATTCTCCACCTACACCATAAGGAATTTCCCTGTCTCCTAATCTCTTAGGGTTTATCGCAATCCACACCGGATCACTAGTCCATAAACCAACCCACTCTCTAGGCTTTACCACATATCCCAACCCAGGATTACTAGGCCCAACAGAGAGCAATCCACCTCTTGACTTTACCGTATATCCCGTCATTCACCGAAAAGGATTCCTAGGCCCACCGAGAAAACACAAAATCTGGCTTTACCGCAACCCATAGTTTGGATCAGGAGTTACTAGGTCGTGTTTTCTATCATTCAGATATCCACCTCACTCAGCTTCGAATCCATCCATCAATCTAGCTCAACCAAAACATGAGAACCCCATCACATCATGGCTATCCGAAAATGGAAACACTAGGCTGAAAACTCTATCACAACTGGAAAAACCCATGCCATAACAACAGAAGAACCACATGCAATACCATGCATGCCAAATCTAGCAAGGAAAACACACATGCAAATCGATGTCTGCAAAGAATACTGTGATAGTTGCTTGATCCTGCTCCTTCCTTCCTCTTGCCTTCCTTGTATTTCTTGATCGAATGCCAAAGTGCTCCAAGAAAACTCTAAGTGTCCAAGAGTGAGAGAGAGAGAATAATGAGAGAGCTCCAAAACTAAACTAACAAAATGTACCAACTGATCCTCATAAGCCTTTTTATCAATTAGGCCTCTAATTTCTTCATTTTCCATTATTTTCCTTCAATTTCCTCCTCACATGCAACCTGTGACCTTTTACCTTACTTTTCTACTAATTTCCATTATTTTCATAAATAAATGTTCCAAAAATGTCATTTTTCCTTTCCAAAGACTTAGCCAATTTCCTTAGCCATAATAAACCAAATGAACACCTGCACTAGGATGGTTTGCTCAACATTTGGCTTGGAATAAGTGTCCCATCAACCGTGGTTATTATTTTTTCCTTTATTAACTTTTATTACATGGAATTTTCACCACGGATGTTACAATCCAATAGGAAAGAGTAGTAGAAGAGGAAATTCCTTGAGGATGCGTTGTTCCAAGACAGGAATGGTCCTAACAGGACATACCTTGTGAACATTCAGATGGGGTATTTTCCTTGAAAGATAATGATGCAAGGTGTATATTAGTTATTATCTCCCCAGCATTGTGCTCTAATATTGTGGAGAGATAGAGATGTTAGTCATGGCCTTGCTATGTGACAGTGTTGGCTCATATGATGAGATGCACTAGAATAAGCTTATGAGATGGCTTACCAATCTAAATTTTCTTATGAGAATTATTCAGTATGAGAATGTCCAAGTACCATGTATGTATTATGAATACCTCCCTAGTCAAGAGGGAGCGTTGCAATGTGTACCTAGGTCTGGTCTTCATAATGTCTATTGTAATAACGAATTTATATATTTGATAGTAAAAATAAAAGAAATTTATTATTGTCATTCTTGATGCATGGGTTTCATGTTGGGGTCGAAGTTGTTGGGATTGAAGTTGTAGGAGCAGTTGTCGAGGTCGAAGTTGTTGGAATGAAATCTCATCAATAAGAAAGGTTGACTTGGCCTTGGAGGCGTCTTTGACAAGGGTCTTAGGTCTTGGAAATGGTCATCCGAACATACTATAAGAATGGAAGAAATCTAGTGGGTTTTCCTCACAAGAGGAGAGGTTTTGGCCCTGGATTGCAACCTAGACTGTTGTTTCCTCTTATCTATTTTATCTTCATAGTTTGGTAGTTGTTTAAGGATAAGAACATAATAATAATAATCAAGTGAAAGAAGAAGCTAATTAAGTTAAATAAAAATATATCACAAGCAGTTATCAAAGCAAGAGAAATCACCTCATCTGGCTACCCCTAGATTTCCCAACAATGGTAACCAATGACAAGAAAATAGAGTAATAGGAAGATTACATAAAGCATACATATAAATACAAAATGCCAAATTTACAAATGGGGTTTTATGCATTGCCACCCAATGAAATGTACATTGTTATAGTTTTGAATGGTTAATTCCACAAGGTATTTCCACTACAAATATTCAGAAACAATTCATGGAATTTAAATGACAATGAGAAAATTATAAATTATATAGATTTGAATCTCAGTTATGAAAGTAAACACTTTGTGAAATATAGGGAAGATAAATTTTAAAGGCCTGTTGAACTCCATAAACCATCATAAAGGAAACGACCGAGTCTAGATCTTATTATTCTAATCAAGAAAAAAACTATCATAAAAACTAAACCATAAGAGACCAAAGGGGAGAACTTTAAAGTATTAGGTGCACCTTATATTGGAACCTTGCTGGTATTCAAAACCAAATTTAACAATACGTTGACCATCTCCAAACAAAATGGAGAATATACCAAAGAAGATATTTTCAAGAATACTTGGTCATTTTTTAGCATCCTCTTCTTTAAATATCTATGAAGGGGAAGGATACGTAACATACATAAATTGTATTACTAAATGACATGTAATAATATGATGATATCCATTACATAATAATATAATGCAAACATTGAGCCAAATACTCAAAATATAAACATAAATTGGCTAAATATACTATTTAAGTTGTTCAATGCCCAAAAAATCTCAAACTATGGTGTGACTTATCTTTATAGATAATATACATATGACGCCATTTTATCAAATGTTTATTTCTTTGAAATACCCTTGTTTTTGTGCATAATCCTCTTGTCTCTGACCCAAC
>APFE030539948.1:0-17563 GCA_000404065.3 Pinus taeda | reverse complement strand
TCCCCTCTCTCCACTAGTTCAAACTTCCCTTCTTTTCTCTTTCCTTCTCCTAGTGCAAATTTCTCAAGGGGGTCGAATTTCCCTTTTTGGTGGTCCCCATATTTCACTTAACAAAAACTATTTCTGTTTACTCTAATGTCTATTTTTCTTTTTTCCTCCAAAAATTATGTTGGGCCTCCATAACCCACTTTTACTAAGTTTTATATGCCAAAAATATTTCTCAACGCCAGAATTGCAATAATGATGATTTTACTTGGGAAATTATTTATTGGGGACATGAAACTATGTCATATAATAACTAGAAGAAATAGCCTTTTAAGCATAGACCAATAAAGGAATAAGGATATCAATTAGGCAAGCGAGGTTTAGGGTAGGCAAGTGAGTTTTTTTGGCTGCAATCATGCATAAAACAATAATAAAAGAGATCATGTCATCCATACTTACAGGTTTTACCATGCAATGAATGCTAGATTATGTCTTTTTCAAGTTATTAAATGCAATCCCTATTAAGAGGGAAATAACACATAAAAAATTGCTATTAACTACAATTTCAAGAAAACCCTAGCCCTAACTCTAGATACCTAGAAATTAGAGAGGAGAGGAAATATTTACAGAGAAAAGGTTGATTGAAACCTATTAGGATAGTGCCTTGATCTAAATGGGAAATGGAATATTTTAGGGCAATTTCTATGAAGACAACCTTGATGAAGAGGGCAAGAGCTAAAACCTCTACTTAGAAATCCCCTACTCAAGGATGTGGATAAAGGGTGCCAATATCGATGACCAATGACAATCAACTGAAAGAATGGAGATGGATAATCAGGAAAGATGGAAAGTGGTAAATATGGATTACCCTAGATGATTCGTATATTGCCATCCATTGGACAATTTGTGACAACAGATCTAATAACACTATATTTAGAAATCCGAAATCTACACTATTAGGGTTTTATGTCTCTTTAGATTTCTGGGTCTGTAGATAATTGTTAATTGCGTATGCATGCAAATTAAAATAATGCAAAAAATAAAGAACAGTAAAATAAAAACTCACAAACCACAATTTGACACAAGATATATAACCTAGGAAACCCTTTTGGGAGAAAACTAGTTGGAAGGTAAGGCCATCTTGCTCTCTTTCTCTGAATAGAAAATGGCTACAAGTACAAAAAACTATGGCTTATGGCCAATGGGCTACTAAAATGCACAAATCCTCTATGTGTGCTCTATCTCCTATCCGTCTCAGCTAGTTTTCCTCATCTATGGAACAAATGCACTCGAAAGAATGGAATCCCTTTTCCTTTTAGTGGCTTGGTTATAGCACAACTCGATAGCCTACTAGTGGTTAGGTTTGACTATCTCAACTCTTAACCAGTGTTACAATATGAACTCTTCTAGAGTCTTATTCATCATAATCATGTGGCTAGCCCCTTTTCCATGAATAATGGGGGTCGACATGGCATCCTCTCAAATTATGTTGGTGAAAATAGGAAAGTCAACTTTTGAGTGGCATTGCTTTTGCATACAAACGCAAATTGAGACAATTTTTGTGCCATTGGAAAGGTCTTTGTGTGTAGAATATGAAAAAAAGGTCCCTGTTAATTTTCCACTACTCTATGCTATGCCAATTACTTTATCCCAATTCATTTCTTCAATAAGCAATATTTTCAACAATAAATAAATTTTCCAATAATCAATATAATTGAAGATAGAACGATAAATGCAATGACAATAAAAGAATAAAAAACATCAACAAGAGATACCGTTTTGGTCAAAGACCAGGGAAAAACCCCACAAGGGGGAAAACCCTTTGAAAATTCTTCTTCTATTAGATTTTCATAAAATGTTCAGTAGAGAGTACATTGAGCCCAAATCCATAAACAAGAATCAAAGTCAAAGTTTTGACTTGTCCAACAAATCAACCAACCAATATCCAAAATATGTGCCAATAGTCAAATCTAGTCAAAGTCAATGACAACAACAACAACACTAAGTATTCAATGGTTAATGGTCAATAATCCTCCAAATGAACTATGTCGGGAATCAAAGAATGTGGCCTGCTCAATTGGTGAAAGTGCCACAAAAACAATCCCAAAAATCTCCTTCAATCTTGGTCAAAGTCAAAGTCAAAGGCAAACAAAACCCTAGTTGTAGGTTTAAAGTCAACCAAGGTCAAAGTGCCCAAAAATTCTCGATTTTCGTGCCAAGAAATTTGACCCTCCAAAATATTCCAAAACCCAAGTCAAAATAAGTCAAATCATGCCTAATTTCCAAAAGTCAAACTTAGTCAAAGTTTTGGTCAAAACAGATTTCGCCTTCTTGCAATTTTCTCCTTCCTCTTGCACACATGTGAAGAAACTCTAACGATTTTTTCAGATGTATCGAACCCAAGAAGAGAAGAGAAGTGTGTGATAAATGATGTCCAAATGAGCTTGAGGTGTCGTGAATTTATAGGCGTCGGAGGAGGGCTAATGAGCCTCTAGGCCGACTTGATCCTTACCTTGTTCCTTTCATTGTGGGCCTGATGTTCTTTTCTTAGGTCAATTGCTTCAATGTTCCACATTAGCCCAATTTTCATTTCCATTTCTTTCCATTAGCAATCACATAAACCATTATCACATTGATAACTGAAGAAAGAACATAAATACCATATAGAGGACAAGCCAAGACAAGAGAACACAAAAATTAGCTCAAGCCAGGGAAAAACCCCAAGATGGGGATAACCCTTGATCAATTCTTCTTATTATTAATATCCGGTGTTCAACAGACAAGGAGAGAGAGAGAGAGTACATCAAAGTCAAAACCAACTTGCCAAAAATGATTACTTGTACCACTATCCAAATGCCAAGAAACTGCCCAGTCAAGTATGCAATTCTGCCTTCAAAGAGTAGCAGACAAATTCTGCCCTAACTAGTGGTCAACAGTAGTCAAAGTGGCTACAAAATAATCTCCTAAAGGAGCTTGGTCCTGGATCAAATAATGCGACTTCCTTTGCTGAATATAATGAGCCCAAATAGTCCAAGAATGAGTAGTCAAACCAGGTCGATGAGATGAGGAACTTTGCGGTCAAATGTCTGCAATTAGGGCTTGTAGTCATAGATCCCAGATTTGCCCAAATTTGGTCTCAATAGCTGCGACCCTCTTTCTTAGGCAAGCTACTTCAATGTGTCGTTGTCTAGCCTCCTTCTAGGCCTATAAACGATCCCATGTCCTTCTCTGTTTAAGCTCCTCAGACCTGCGGCTCCCTATTGTAAGTTCTTGCCCTTCAAACAAGAGGGATAAAGCTTGTGACCTAGCTAAGAGTACCCTCCACAAGTGCGGCTTGTTGTAGGGAAGGTCTGCCACATAAAACAATCACAAATACACTTCTGAATTAGCCCATAAATCCTCCTTAAGGATGCAACCTTCTTCTGTAATCGCCCAAACCCGCATAAGAAACAAAATAACCCGAAAACATGCTTCTTCGTCCTCCTTTCTTGGTCCCCTAGGGCTGCGGCCAACTTCAGAGAGAAAATATGTGTTGGGGATGTGTCTAATGAGGATGGAGGTCACTTCTATTTATAGGAGATGGAGAGGGTTTCACTTTGTTTAATTTACCCCAAGCCAACCTTAACAAATTACACGTGTGTGGGCTTGCTTTCAAAAATATACTTTTTCTTATCCAAATTTAGTGATCTTTAGGTATTTTTTGGTTCTCTCGAAAAGAGTAATTCAATGCCACAATTATCTTCTTCAAAGGAGCTGCCCAAAGTGGAATTTGGCTCTAGTTTCCAATTTTAACAACTTATTTTTACTTCGGTGCCATAGCTCACTTTGATTATTAGTGTCGTGGGCCATTGCTAGAAGGGGTTTTCCATTGACTCTATAGAGTCCTTCAACTCTAGATCCCATTGTAAAAGCATCTCTCATTTGGGATTTCTTCGTCTAGGAGAGGACATTTCTATGGATGAAGGCTACTCTCATTCCTTTGTCTTCCAAGGTAGAAATAGATATTAGGTTCTTCTTTAGTTCCAGAACATACATCACTTCATGAAGAATAATATATTCTCCATATTCCAAATCAAATTTAACAGTACCAAAGCTGTTCACTAGATATCTAGTGTTGTCCCCAAGAATAATCTTCAAACTTATCTCCCTCTCAACTAGATTTGAGAGGATGTCCTTATACCCAAAGAAGTGTCTATAAGTCCCACTATCTACCAACCAACGATCATACAAATCCCGAGGCGAAGAGCTAGAAAGGGCTAAAATAAGAATATATTTAGATTGACTTGTAACTACATTACTTTCATACTTGGAGTTTCTTGACTTCTTTTGAGGATTAAGACTTTCTTCACAATCATCTAGAGTATCTCTTCTCCTATCATCCCTTCTTCTATCATCTCTTCTTCTACTATCATCACTTCTTCTTCTATCATCATTTCTTCTATCATTGTACTTGTTGTTGTAGCTTCGGTCGGATCTTGTAGCATCTCGCTTTCTTAGACAGTCTCGGGCATAGTGACCACACTTGCGACAATTGTAGCATTCAATATCCCTTGATCATCTATTAAAGTCCTTTGACTCGGGAGAAAGCCTATTTGAACCAAATGGTTGTCCTTTTCCATTTTTCTTCTTGTCTTGAGTAACAAATGCAGTGGGCTCTCCTTCTTCATGCTTTTGAATTCTCTCTCTTGAAATCATCCTGGATTCTTCTTGAGTGAGTTTTCCAACAAGCTCATCAAATGATGGGAAACTATTGTTATTGCTTATGGTGGTAATGAAGGTTTCCCAAATAGGAGGGAGACCTCTAAGGGTTACCAACACCAACTCCTTATCAGGTACAGTTTCCCCAACTCTTTGCAATTGATCTCTAAGACGAGATATCCTCATGATGTAGGATTGCACAGTTTCTCCTTTATTCATTTTCATATCTTTGAGTTGATCTTTCAAGGAGATGATCTCATTCAAATTGTTGACTTCATACATGCAGACCAACTTATCATACATATCCTTGAACTTCTTTAAATTCCCAAAATAGTTAAGTAAACGATCTTGTAAACCATCAAGTATAATTTTCTTTTCTTTTAACTCACCTTTCTTGCACTTGTTCTTGGCATCAACGGCAACATTTTCCGAAGGCTCAGGAACTTTTACTTGTATGTACTCCAAGACATCATTGTCATTTGATATGATTTTCAACTTGATCTTCCAAGCAACAAAAATTTGATGAGTCTCCCAACTTCTCAACTTCCTTGAAGTATGAGGTAATCATCTTGACCTTTTCAAATAGATTCCTTCAACTTTTCCAAAGATGTTGCTTTAGCTCTTGTCTCCTTTGGGCTTGTCCTTCACCTTAGCTCTGATACCATGTTAATTTTCCACTTCTCTATGCTATTTTAGTTACTTTAGCCCAATTCACTTCTTCAATAAGCAATCTTTTCAACAATAAATAATTCTTCCAATAATCAACAATAATTGAAGATATAACAATAAATGCAATGACAATAAAAGACAATAAAAAACATCAACAAGAGACACCGATTTGGTCAAAGACCAAGGAAACACCCCACAAGCGGGAAAACCCTTTGAAATTCTTCTTCTATTAGATTGTCATAAAATGTTCAGCAGAGAGTACATTGAGCCAAAATCCATAAACAAGAATCAAAGTCAAATTTTTGACTTGTCCAACAAATCAACCAATCAATATCCAAAATATGAGCCAATAGTCAAATTTGGTCAAAGTCAACGGCAGTAGCAACAACAACAAGTAGTCAATAGTCAATGGTCAACAATCCTCCAAATGAACTCGGTTAGCAGTCAAAGAATGTGGCCTGCTCAGCTAGTGAAATTGCCACAAAAGCAGTCTCAAAAATCTCCTTCAATCTTGGTCAAAGTCAAAGGTAGCCAAAAACATCAAAGTCAAAGGCAGCCAAAACCCTAGTTGTAGGCTTGAAGTCAACTCCAATCAAAGTGCCCATAAATTCTTGATTTTTGTGCCAAAAAACTTGGCCCTCCAAAACAGTCCAAAACCCTAGTCAAAATAAGTCAAATCATACCTAATCTCCAAAAATAAAACTTAGTCAAAGTGATGGTCAAATAGATTTCGGCCTCTTGCAATTTTCTCCTTCCTCTTGCTCACACGTGTGAAGAAACCCCTGCGATTTTCAGGTGTATCGAACCCAAGAAGAGAAGAGAAGTGTGATAAATGATGTCCAAATGAGCTTGAGGTGTCATGAATTTATAGGCATTGTAGGACGGCTAATTAGCATCTAGGTTGACTTGATCAAATGTGTCATTGTGGGCTTGACTTAAAAAATACACTTTCCCTTATCTAAATCCAGTACTTCGAAAATAGGAAGCTAGTCCCGTGATTGGAATTTGTCACTGAGTTGCCAAATTAATAGTGCCATGCTAAAGCGAAAAAGGTTTCCCCCCAAAAAACATCGTCTGATGCCAAATTGGGTCCCGTCAGTAAAAATGGTTCTGTGAGCTAATTCCTCCGCTTTTTTCCACTCTAAAAGCATCGAGATGAATGACAAGCAATATAATGATCCAATCTGGATCACTAGACATGCTATATCAATCAATGCCTCCCCATTAGTGCCCTTCCTAAACCATAAGGCCTCAGAGGAGGTCCACTAGACTTAGAGTCAAAGGCTAACCTCCTAGGTGAAGTGTGGGGACAAGGATACAATCAAGAGTGATTAGTGATCTAGTTTTCTTTGTGATTCATATTAATATGCCCATAACATAAAATGAAAGTACATGATTGCTACAGTGGTTAGAGTACCTGCTAATAGACGACTCATCCTTTTTCTAGACGGGAGAGAGCACTGACCAGAGCAATAGGTGGAGAACTATGGCATAATGCTATTTGAAGACCATCATAGGGTTGTTGGCTGTCAAATGAGGAGACAAATTTTCTCCTATGAGTTACACTCTTTTGGTGGGTAACACACCCCATTGTGGCTATGTCACTATTGAACTCATCTGTCACAACCTTCGTAAAAATGTACCCTTCATTCAAGCTAAAGCCACTATTGAGGCATGTAAATCTTTCTACCTCATTTGAACACATGGTTAGCTAACTGCATCAAAGCCAAAGGGTGTTGATTTGTGAAACAACTAGGTGGATGGATTTGGATCCACTAGTAGCACCAAGCACATTTACTAATGCCCTTGGAGGACTGAAGTAGAGCTAGAGGAGGAGGCAGATAGTGCTATTGATGATGAGGATTCCAATATAAGGGATGATTTTGATGATGTGTAGTTATTTGGTTGTAGCATGATGTTTTTTGAACTTTAGAGCCCATTTAGAGTCTTAATGTATTTTGTTTCATGTATCGCACTTAGCACCATTTGTCTATATTTACACTTGAACGCTTTATGCATGAACAAACTTTGCATATTTGGTGTCTAATGGTTTGGACTTATATTGGTGTACATGAATCATTGTAGGGGCCTCTTATGGAGGAGGGACCTAAGTGGTTATATTAGTAGGGGCAGGGGAGGATGATCCACAATTGTTGATGGGGGGAGGAGGCTGATATGCCAGCCTCAACACAACCTTCTACATAGAATGAGACACCCACCAATGGTCATCCATCTCCAGCCACAGAGATTCTTCTGTGAGAGGACAAGCCATTCCTTTTCCTTTAAATAGGGTGTAGTGAATCGGTAGCTAGGTTCTAGATAGTCATCTCAGTTGAATCATGATGATGGCGAGATGAATTTATTATATATATAATGTAATTTTGAATTTAGTAGACATGAATGGATAATTATCAAGATTTAGTATCAACAGTTGATGTTTGAACTTTGATTAATCATTTGGCATCCACTATGTCATATATATCAGTTTTTTTTAATATTTATATGTCAACGTGTTTATTTGATGTTGCTGTTGGTTTATATGTTTAAAAAATTGAAAAAAAGGAAGTTATTTGTATTTTTTAATGCTTGCTGCAATTTACTAATTTTTTCAGCGATTTTTCAAATGCCAATATTTTCAGACCCTTGGCAATTTTTTGCCGATGCCCATGTTTTCAACAATGGAAATTTCAATTGTTTGTGTTTTCGGTTCCCAATCAAGCTAATGGTTTTTTCTTGATGCAGAGAAGCTATCATGGGAAAATTGCACTGGGCATCTAGCACATAGTGACAAAAGTGCCTTTTGTAGACCAGAGGTTGATAGCAGGACAACAGGGAAAAAGAGAGATTCCTCAATCTCAAACAGTAATCACATGTTGCAAGATCGGTTTCAAATGAGTACAGATACATTGGAAAAGTCACGCGGATTTAAGGTGTTTGTCTTGCTTTCATTATCTTGTGATAAGTTCCTTTTAAATGCCTCTGAATACCAGAAATTCTTAAATGATTCCTAATATATCTTCACCTTATTATGTCCCTTGTAAGCTTTCATACTTGTTTCTGAAATTAGATAGGCATTTTGTTACAATGAACTTTAGCATGCACTTCACATTTATTGGAACTTCTCCAATTGACATGTAACATTCCTTGTTTGTGTTTAATAAATCGTAGATGTCTCGCTTGGGATTGAAGGATGACAAGAGGGGATGGCAGAGTGATATCCAAATAGCTTTAGATGATTTTCATCTGCCTATGCAGCCCCCAAGGCAAATGTCAAATTGTCTGACATCACTGCAGCCATCTATGCATAAGCCTGATTTGATGACATTGAATAAATGGGAACGTCCTGTTTTATTAAATAAAGCAGCATATGTTCATTCCCATCCCAGTCAGTTTAGAGGGTATCCTGACAAGAATTGTTCTAATTCATCTGGGGATAACTCTACTGTGATGTTGCCTCTTTCTAGGCCTGCAGCAGATGAAGGTTCTCGAACTGGAATACAAGTGCCTGGCCTAGCAAGTCTCATCACTAATGTCCCAAGCTCAACTTCTGACAGAAGTACAAGTGATGCAGGAGTTTCAACAAGCGGTGCCAAATACTTGTCTCGCAGTGGAGGGTCAGAGTCAAACATTCCGAAAAGGTAGAGTAGTTCAGAAACATTAACTCTTTAATGGATGATAAAGGAATGTCTAATCACATTGATTTTGGTGGAGGTCTGGAGTTATCTGTTCAACATGTTTCTTGCAGACAAAAGAGAGGTTAATACACATTGATAACTATGGAAGTAATCTCACTTTTAAGTTCTTTCCTTTTGATGCATATGGCCAGTCATCAGATTGCTGCTTCTCCAAGTCGTCAGTTGACAATATTTTACGGTGGACAGGCTCATGTTTTTGATGATGTTCCTCCTATCAAGGTCAGTACAATGCAGTCTGTGAAATTAAGATAGATATGTAGGCATGATAACATTTTGTTATTTTTTGTATCCAACATATACATTGCACAGCATATTTTTGCATGTGGCAGAACTGATATTGCAGGAATTGGGGTGGGGCTTCTGATTTTGGAAAGTAAGCAAATGGCAACTCTTAGTTTCATTCAGTTGAAAGACAGCGTGGTTCATGATCATATTATCATTTAGTCCAGTAACAGTGTTAGAGCATTGCCATTCATTTGTTAAATAATAAAATTATTAACCTTCTGTTTTTTTTCACTTTAAAATCAGGCAGATGCCATTATGGCTCTTGCTGGATCAAATGGGCGGTCATGGTCAACTACTTATTCTCCTCGGCGTAGACCATCCGAGTGTGATGGTTCTCTCCCAGCACTCGAGAGAGAAAAGGGTGAAAAGAAGGATACAAGGAGTGTAAGAATGGGCCCGTGACGTCCACATCTTTTGGGCCATTGGCAACAAGGAAATGGTGTGACTGGTTTTTTTAAACTTTTTCTCATTAAACTTTCTTTTTCTTGATTTTAATCTGCTTTACATATCTGAATAAAGGATTTTGTATGTAGGCTGTCTTCAAGGTTGCACAGAGTTATCCCGTCCGTATCTTGAAAAGGTAATGTTTGATACATTCTCTGATATACATTTATAAGGAATTAGATTGTAAGGTCTCCTCATTAGGTGATATTTAGTTTTATGTGACAACATTTCTGTTCATTTAACCAGGTTTGCTTTTTCTGTCTCTATGTTATCACAATTTCTAATAGGTTGGATATTTATTAATGGGAAAGAATTATTATCCTTTTCTGAATTTATACTGGGAAGCGTTCTATGGTCTTGGTCGGCCTTTGTTATCCTACTCACATTATTAGTACGTTGTGCATATGATTAAAACAAGATATATTTGTACGAAATCTTAGATTGGTATATGGCTTGTATATTTTGTAAATAATAGTTGCTCTTTGTTGGTCTTCCTTGATAATTTCAATGCATATTAATGTTGCACCATTATTTTGTAGCCATCTGTGCAATGAGTGATATTCTAGTTTATTTTCTTAACAGAAGAGTTTGTTAAAGCATGGTTTGAATTAGAGGTTGACTTGTTTGTTCAATCCAAAGAATGAAGCCATCAATATGCAATAAAGAATTTACGAGGCTTATCATTTAGTGCAGCCGAAAGATACAGTAAAGAACTTGTAATGTTTGTATTTTTATGATAGTTTGACTTGTTTGTTCAGTCCAAAGAATTTATGAAGCTCATCAATTAATGCATCCGAACTATACAGTAAATAACTTGTAATGTTTATAAGTAATATCACGTGGAATAGCATTCCTTGGAACATTCATTATAAGTATTTTCTCACTTTATAAGTATTTTCTTACTTTGTGTTGAAATGTTTTTTTGAGTAAATGGAACTCCATTTGGTTTAAATACTTGAGACAAACATTGCATTATAGTTTGTGAAAATAACCAACAGCCGATTCTCCTCTTCAAAAGTAGGGAAAATGTAACATCGAACTTGGCATTCACATCGTTGAACTTGCCGAAATTAGGATAGAGAGCATTGAAATTTGGTTGAAATTAGAGTTCAGATCATTGACAGCAAGAAAATAGATTTAAGTCTTAATATAGAGTCTATATGAGTGAATTGAGAGATAATAATCATAACTTAATCGCTACACACTTTTATGGAATTGTGCAAGGATTTATCAGTGGCTGATTCAATTTCTTTAGTGAATCTACTAATCTGAAGGAACTTTATTTTCTAAATTGTTTGTTTCTTATATTTTACGGATTAGAAGTTGTACTTGGATTATGCAGCTCTGTCAGCTTTCCCCTAATTCTTGTTGTATTTGAGAAATTTTCCCTGGAAATTGCATTACAGTCCAAATAGGGTATGTTGTTTTTTAGGTTTGCCTATTTATTGAGACAAAGACTAATAAGTGAAATCCAAGATTGTTATCCTACATTATTAAGTCCATTCTCTCTTGGTAACATGCCTAATAAACTTGGTTTAATTTATTGCTAATGTATATTTCATACCTTGATTTCTGTATTTCTTAGGTATTTAGATGGACAGGGAAACTTCATAAGGTGTATTTGAAATTTCATGAATTGTATTGTAATTCATAAGGCGGAGTATAAGTTGTTCTTTGGATTATGCAGTTTTGCTACCTTTTCCCCTTAGAGTAATTCTTGTTGTATGCAGTTCTGTTACATTTTCCCCTTAGTGTAATTTTTGTTGTATTTGAAAAAAGTTTACCAGTCCAATAGGGCATGTTGTCTTTAGGTTTGCTTATTTATTGAGACAAATACTAATAAGTGAAAGCCAAGATTGTTATCCTACATTATTAGGTCCATTCTCCCTTGCGAGCATGCCTAATCAACTTGGTTTAGTTTATTGCTAATGTATATTTCATACCCCGATTGTATTTCTTAGGTATTTAGATGGAAACTTTGTGCCATTTATTTTCTATCTCTCAATATCCATAAACATGTGCTTGTTTTTTACAGATGTATATTGGCATTCGACATTCGATGATGTGAATGAATTCCAGCCATATTTATATCATCTACATACTTTTAAATATGAAAATGTTAATGAATCCCTTTATGACATTTACCTTCTTTTAATTTTGAAATGTTAATGAAACCGTTTATGATGACTACTTTTGCATTTCTTAGAATGCCATTTAGTTTCAATTCAATTTGAGGTGTTTGATCATGCCAGCACAATCAAGTTTATGGAGGTTAAATTAATCACGAGCTTATAAAAAATTCCATTTATTTTCGATTCAGTTTGAGGTGCTTGGTCATGGAGCACAATCAAGTTCATGGAGGACAACATAATCATGAGTTTATGTAGTATAAGCAAAGATTGCATCTATTAAGGTTGCTTCCTCAACCTCTTTTTTGAATTAGTTAATCATGTGGACAAGGGGAACTGTCCCACCTTCAACATTAGGGGTTCTCCCCAATGAAAAGTCCCAATTAGACCTCACACTGATTAGATTTGAATTAGTTAATCATGTGGACAAGGGGAACTGTTCCACCTAATGTTCCACCTTCAACATTAGGGGTTCTCCCCAATGAAAAGTCCCAATTAGACCTCACACTGATTAGAATAGGGAACATGTTGAGATTCTTCTATGTAACTATTGCTTATTATATGATTTAAATGAATAAGTTCAAAGTTCTAAATGTAGTCCTAGAATTAACAAAATACTGCTATCCTATTCTAACACCTAACAAGAATTTGAAAACAGAAATGAACATGAAATAAACAACCATTTCAAACATTAGATAAAAAAATAGTTTACTATTGAATAACAATAAAAAAATGAAATCAACAGTCATCAAATCGTATTAGCTTCATATTAATAACTAGTAACCATTTCATATTCACCAGTAGCAACAGATTAAATAACAATAGTAAGAAATAATTATCATTTACATGAGAATAGTCTATAATAAAAGTAAAAGTGTTATGGTCATTCCAGCATGAACAAGTGTGGAATTGTGCACACGACATACACATCAAATGTAGTGTCCCAAAAGTGGCTAGTAATGGCTTTTCATTAATATTTCATAAAATAAGCAAAAACGTTTTCTCTACCAAGTTTATCTTATTAGTGCAAGAGAGGAGGGGGATTCATCATTTTCACTCATTGTTGGCTATTTGTTTCTCTTTCTAGGTTGTTAGGGTTCCCTATCCAGTTGTCCTTTTTCAACCACTTGGGGGTTTAATTCCTTTGTTTGTTCCAATTTCTTTGATGGTTTGATTCCCTTCATAGATATTCAATTAGTTTCTTTGTTAAGCTATCCTTTTGTGTCACTTGGGGCTTGCTTTTTTTCCTAGCTATCACAACTTGCATTTTTGTGCCACTTGGTGGTTTCAATTTCTTTCGTTAGTTCAAAATCTCGTAATTGTTTGAGTCTCTTTCTTAGTCGTTTGATTCTCTTTGTAACCATTGTAGGTTATTTGCTTGTTAGTGTGTCAAAATGACACATATTGGTTGATTCATAACATTAGATCAATAATCTCATTGAACTAATACCTTTTTGATATTTTGGATGAAACTGGGTTATAAAAAGATTTTGTTCATTTTGCTTAAGTTCAAGTGTGCATTGGCTAGATGTCTGAGCAATTTGAGGATCAAGATTGGTCTTAGAATGGGGACTAGGTCATATACAAGTTTAAATAGGGAGGCCTTGATTTGAGCAATCCGGGTTGATTGTAAACTTGGGGTAAGGGCTATGAGAAGACGTGAAAATAGGTCTTGATTTAGCAATTGAGGATGCTTTGATATCAGGCCAAAAGCATTGGAAAATTCTTGAGAAATTTCAAGGTTTGGGGGAAGCACTCCAAAGGTTTGAGTAAGAATTCACATGAGTTTGAACAAAATATTGAATGACCATGTTGATGGTGTGGGGACCCATTTTTGGCCATTGAGGAACATTGTGGAATTAGGGCATAGAGGAAACAAGCTTAGTGAATAGAAGGAACGAGTTTGAATAAAGAAAAATAATGAAATAAATTGAGGAAGGAAATAAGCGAAACTTAATGGGGAATAAAGCTTAGGGAAGGAAAGAAACCATGTCAAAATAAGTGAGGAAATGGTGAAATCTCGTTCAATTTAACCATTGAAAAGGAATGAATATTGTAGTAAGGAAATGAGAAACCAAAGTAAATTATGCCTAAGAGAAGAAAGCTTGCTCAACAAGTGAAGTGGAGGGTATCCAAGTTATTCTGAAAACTTGGAGGGGTTGTTCAGGGTTCAATAAATGGTGACATACTAGAAAAGTCATGAATCTTTGAATCATTACTCATGTAATCATGTTTTTTAATAGGAAGCCGACTTAAAAAAAGAATATCTCATAATTTAAACAAATGATTTCTTTAGGTGTTTCCCTTGTAACATGAGTCCACAATACCCCAATTGTATAACTTTAGTGATTTAACAACATTTCTTGAAGATAAGAAGTATGGAGTTGATTCCCTTTAAAGTTTCACTTGATGTTTAGGTAACAATGATAATCATAGGGTTTTGTTTTGAATGAGGATGAAGGTTTTGAGCATACAAGTTTTTTCACTTTCTTGTGGTGTTGTTCCATTTCCCGTGAGAATCCACAACTTTGGTGGAGTGACTTTGACATCATATATCTTTATTTGTTTCCAGTGAACATCCATAGCTTTAATAGAGATATCAACATTTCTTCACAAATGAAAAAATTTCATTTTTCAATTTGTTTACCAAATTAAAAGTATATGTTCTAATAATGGTGGATGGGAGAACTGGTAGGTCTTTGCAATTAGGTGGGGATAATGCCTATTTTTAAGGAAAGGAATGACCATATCTAAATATTATGTCCCAAAAGATAATTTAATCTTAGATGTTTGAATGAAAACCCTTGATTTGGTGTGCTCCTTTAGTGTGAATGGATGGTATTTTCAAGTTCATTGAATCGCCCCTATTTTCAAGTTCATTGAATCGCCCCTTAAATATTTTTCAAGATCTTTCGGGACTTAGTTATCTGAGGAAGTCCCGTTTCACCATTGTTTTAACTTCTTTTATGTAGCATATGAAAATTATTTCCAAGTTTGTTTAAAAAATGATTATGAAGTAAAATGAAAGATTAAAAGGCTAAGAAAATTTGTTTACTTTACAAGGCCTCACGCTTAATCCATTAAGGGATTTGTGAAAAAATTAACAAACAGATAGGCCACGCAAGGTTCAAATTATTGCCAATAAAACCATATAAGTCAAAACCTTAGTGAAATATAAATTACTAAAATAAAGTGAGGGAGCAACTTTAAAAAGAAAAAGTTTGGTGTTTGATTCTAATTGTTGCATCTCTATGGTTGGGCCATCTCATCAGGGTTTTTGGATTGTTAAGTTGGTCATCCTTTAATAAACAACTTATAGTATTTTCTTTGCTTCACTCAGTTGTGCCAAATAGATCACTCGGTTTGGGCACAAAAGGAATGAGGAAGTGGAAAGGACACAAATCTAAATAAAGTAATGCTTAGGCCAAGTTTAAAATCATAAAAAAGGAAAAGAAATGATGATTAGAAAGAAACTCAAATTGAAAGGTAAACTCGCCAAAAGGAAGCTTAGGCATACAACAAGTTTCTCAAAAATATAGTAGGGAAAAATAACATTTGAAATAATAAAATCAAGTTTGAATAGAAAATTTTTTAGGGATGCAAACCATCAATCTTTAATGAGAAAAAAATTAATGGTAAGTAGAAGAAATCCCCCAAGAAAGAATGACAATAAAGCTACTATATATAGAAATCAATTTAGAAGCAAAAATGAATCATCAAAAAATCAATTTATATGGGAAGCAAGACAAATAAGCAGTTTGTTTATATTATTTAAATACTTGGCTGTCTTCATACTTCATATGGGATTTTCCAACGAAGTGGAAAATTGTTGAAGAAAATGTAACTAGGTTTGGTCTTCATAATGACATGATCTTTTTAATTGATGGAATAAAGAGATTAAATTAATTTTGTATATCTTGCTTCATGGTTTTTATGAGCAAGAAGTGTAATTAGGTCAAAGACTTCTTCTTGATGTCTTTAGGATTGTCAAAGAGTCATGACATATGTAAAATCTCTTTAAGAGCTTATGTAAATGTATACTAGTCTTCAACAATGTGTATCAACCCTCGAAGACCAAGACCAATCCCCCAAGAACAAGCACATTGAAGTCTGCAAGCTATACAACGAAGAAATCCTCATGTCGGCTCCAAAATAAATTAAAAAGGAATTATTGAATACATGGAAGTCATGTCGGCTTGGTTAAAATGACATGTCAGTTCATGGTTCACGTCAGCTCAAATAAATGATGCAAACAACTATAAATACCCATGAAGGGTCAACACAAAAAATACAAGAAGAAATTTGCATTTTTCTCCGAAATGTCATGGGTGCAAAGGATCTGAAAAAATGTAGGACATAACATGCAATCCCTTCTGTGATCATGGAGTAGATCCACATTAGGGCAAGGAGAGTCTAATTGCACCTCAGATGGGTTTAAGGTGCAGGAAGACTAGCCCTAAAATGGAAGCAAGAAGATTGGTTTTCGAATGGAAGGAGGATGACCTCGCACTACAGGAAGACTAGCTCTCAGATGGCCTTGCATTACAGTGAGGAACACTCAGCCCTAGATCATGTACATGAATGCCTTCGTTACAACACTTACTCCATACACTTACTCAGCCAATAGATAAGTCTCGACATATATATATATATATATATATATATTATATAATATATATCAGTCATATGGTCTTGCCATAATTATTACAGTATTGAAGATACAATCCTGACAACAACAATCTCAGTATTCTTCACAATCTTGGCATTAATAAAAGGGATAAGGAACTAGATCACTATCTCAGTCTTAAAGGATGTATTTATATGATAGTGAAAGATTGATTGTCTCGGCATAAAAAGAATCACAGTACTGACATACTCTTTTGACATATGATCAGTAAGGTATGATGATGATCCTAGTTCTCAAGGAACATGGTGAGACTGTCGTAATGAAAGCATAGAATAAAGAACACAGTGAAGATCTCAGTGATATGAGAAATATGCAGCGGTAAGGACTTCATAGATGCAACAATCATGAAGTAGCGATGGAGTAGAGGATTGATGTCTTGGTCTTGGAGAGGCAGATTATGTCAAGGGTCATGGCCTTGGTATTCGTCAATGGAATCTCTGGATTTCAGAGATCTGTGGTTTGTGCTTTTTGAGTCTATGATCGGAGGATCCACAGTAAGAGAATTTTTACACCAACTTTTCGAATCCCAAATGGGATCCATCATCAGGGTTAAGAGAAAGATGATGAAAGAAGAGCAGAATGGAGGAAATAAATACTCATGAGGGAATGAATAATGACGGGACAACACAGGTCGGCAAGAGAGATTAATATTAATGAAACTTAAATAAAACTTTAATTTTAATTTTAATTTTTATAAATTAATATCATTTAATTTATAAATTAATATCATTTAATTAATATCTATAAAACATAATCTTTATATAACCTAAAATCTAAATTAATATTAATATTTATAAAACCTAATATATAAAATAATATTAATATCATAAATCCTAATATCTATATAACATTAATATTTATATAACCTAATGACTATATAACTTAATATTTATAAAACTTATATTTATATATAACTTAATATTTATATATAATTTATATATATAACTTAATATCTATATATAACTTAATAT